>JAYWIR010000183.1:0-38808 GCA_036172245.1 Raillietiella orientalis
ATTTGATTAGGGTGGGACACTTTGCACTCCGTGTTGTTTTCATGGCAACCACTGTCGGAGATAAAAAGTGAATTTTTTAATTCGATCTGATTCACGGTATGGTATAAATTTACATCTTTTGCTGGTTTGTAATCAATTCGTAGTACGGAGATTTCACCATTGCACTGTTGCGCTTTTTCACGAAACATACGTTGGCTGTGCGAGGCAATCTACCTGTCATGGATAACCGCACAACCTTCCGATTTCCTGGTTTCAGAGGTGGATTAAGAAAAGTCCGACATTTGATTTGGGTGGGACGCTTTGCACTCCGTATTGTTTTCATGGCAACCACTATCGGAATTAGAAAGTGAATTATTTAATTCGATCTGATTCATTTTATGGTACAAATTTACATCTTTTGCTGGTTTGTAATCAATTCGAAGTACGGAGATTTCACCATTGCACTTTTGCGCTTCTTCACGAAGCATCCGTTGGCAGCGCGAGGAAATCTACCGGCATGGATCACCACACTACCTTGCGATTTCCTGCGTTTAGAGGTGGATGAAGAACAGTCCGACATTTCATGAGGGCGGGGCACTTTGCACGCCGTGTTTATTTCATGGCAACCACTGTCAAAATTGAAATGCGAATTATTTAATTCGATCTGATTCACGGTATGGTATAAATTTACAACTTTTGCTGGTTTGTAATCAATTCGAAGTGAGGAGATTTCACCATGCACTGTTGCGGTTTTTCACGAAACATCCGTTGGCAGCCCGAGGCAATCTACCGTCATGGATAACCGCACCACCTTGTGATTTCCTGGTTTCAGAGGTGCATTAAGAAAAGTCCGACATTTGATTAGGGTGGGACACTCTGCACTCCGTGTTGTTTTGATGGCAACCACTGTCGGAGATAAAAAGTGAATTTTTTAATTCGATCTGATTCACGGTATGGTATAAATTTACAACTTTTGCTGGTTTGTAATCAATTCGTAGTACGGAGATTTCACCATTGCACTGTTGTGCTTTTTCACGAAACATACGTTGGCAGCCCGAGGCAATCTACCGTCATGGATAACCGCACCACCTTGCGATTTCCTGGTTTCAGAGGTGGATTAAGAAAAGTCCGACATTTGATTAGGTTGGGACACTTTGCACTCCGTATTGTTTTCATGGCAACCACTGTCGGAATTAAAAAGTGAATTATTTAATTCGATCTGATTCACGGTATGGTATAAATTTACATCTTTTGCTGGTTTGTAATCAATTCGAAGTACGGAGATTTCACCATTGCACTTTTGCGCTTCTTCACGAAGCATCCGTTGGCAGCGCGAGGAAATCTACCGGCATGGATCACCACACTACCTTGCGATTTCCTGCGTTTAGAGGTGGATGAAGAACAGTCCGACATTTCATTAGGGCGGGGCACTTTGCACTCCGTGTTGTTTTCATGGCAACCACTGTCGGAATTGAAAAGTGAATTATTTAATTCGATCTGATTCACGGTATGGTATAAATTTACATCTTTTCCTGGTTTGTAATCAATTCGAAGTGAGGAGATTTCACCATGCACTGTTGCGGTTTTTCACGAAGCATCCGTTGGCAGCGCGAGGCAATCTACCGTCATGGATAACCGCACCATCATGCGATTTCCTGGTTTAGAGGTGGATTAAGAAAAGTCCGACATTTGATTAGGGTGGGACACTTTGCACTCCGTATTGTTTTCATGGCAACCACTGTCGGAATTAGAAAGTGAATTATTTAATTCGATCTGATTCACGGTATGGTACAAATTTACATCTTTTGCTGGTTTGTAATCAATTCGAAGTACGGAGATTTCACCATGCACTGTTGCGCTTTTTCACGAAACATACGTTGGCAGCGCGAGGCAATCTACCGTCATGGATAACCGCACAACCTTCCGATTTCCTGGTTTCAGAGGTGGATTAAGAAAAGTCCGACATTTGATTAGGGTGCGACACTTTGCAATCCGTATTGTTTTCATGGCAACCACTATCGCAATTAGAAAGTGAATTATTTAATTCGATCTGATTCATTTTATGGTACAAATTTACATCTTTTGCTGGTTTGTAATCAATTCGAAGTACGGAGATTTCACCATTGCACTTTTGCGCTTCTTCACGAAGCATCCGTTGGCAGCGCGAGGAAATCTACCGGCATGGATCACCACACTACCTTGCGATTTCCTGCGTTTAGAGGTGGATGAAGAACAGTCCGACATTTCTGCGGGACTTTGCACGCCGTGTTGTTTTCATGGCAACCACTGTCGGAATTGAAATGCGAATTATTTAATTCGATCTGATTCACGGTATGGTATAAATTTACAACTTTTGCTGGTTTGTAATCAATTCGAAGTGAGGAGATTTCACCATGCACTGTTGCGGTTTTTCACGAAACATCCGTTGGCAGCCCGAGGCAATGTACCGTCATGGATAACCGCACCACCTTGCGATTTCCTGGTTTCAGAGGTGGATTAAGAAAAGTCCGACATTTGATTAGGGTGGGACACTATGCACTCCGTGTTGTTTTGATGGCAACCACTGTCGGAGATAAAAAGTGAATTATTAAATTGGATCTGATTCACGGTATGGTATAAATTTACATCTTTTGCTGGTTTGTAATCAATTCGTAGTACGGAGATTTCACCATTGCACTGTTGCGCTTTTTCACGAAACATACGTTGGCAGTGCGAGGCAATCTACCGTCATGGATAACCGCACCACCTTGCGATTTCCTGGTTTCAGAGGTGGATTAAGAAAAGTCCGACATTTCATTAGGGCGGAGCACTCCGTATTGTTTTCATGGCAACCACTATCGGAATTAGAAAGTGAATTATTTAATTCGATCTGATTCATTTTATGGTACAAATTTACATCTTTTGCTGGTTTGTAATCAATTCGAAGTACGGAGATTTCACCATTGCACTTTTGCGCTTCTTCACGAAGCATCCGTTGGCAGCGCGAGGAAATCTACCGGCATGGATCACCACACTACCTTGCGATTTCCTGCGTTTAGAGGTGGATGAAGAACAGTCCGACATTTCATTAGGGCGGGGCACTTTGCACGCCGTGTTGTTTTCATGGCAACCACTGTCGGAATTGAAATGCGAATTATTTAATTCGATCTGATTCACGGTATGGTATAAATTTACAACTTTTGCTGGTTTGTAATCAATTCGAAGTGAGGAGATTTCACCATGCACTGTTGCGGTTTTTCACGAAACATCCGTTGGCAGCCCGAGGCAATCTACCGTCATGGATAACCGCACCACCTTGCGATTTCCTGGTTTCAGAGGTGGATTAAGAAAAGTCCGACATTTGATTAGGGTGGGACACTTTGCACTCCGTGTTGTTTTGATGGCAACCACTGTCGGAGATAAAAAGTGAATTTTTTAATTCGATCTGATTCACGGTATGGTATAAATTTACATCTTTTGCTGGTTTGTAATCAATTCGTAGTACGGAGATTTCACCATTGCACTGTTGCGCTTTTTCACGAAACATACGTTGGCAGCCCGAGGCAATGTACCGTCATGGATAACCGCACCACCTTGCGATTTCCTGGTTTCAGAGGTGGATTAAGAAAAGGCCGACATTTGATTAGGTTGGGACACTTTGCACTCCGTATTGTTTTCATGGCAACCACTGTCGCAATTAGAAAGTGAATTATTTAATTCGATCTGATTCATTTTATGGTACAAATTTACATCTTTTGCTGGTTTGTAATCAATTCGAAGTACGGAAATTTCACCATTGCACTTTTGCGCTTCTTCACGAAGCATCCGTTGGCAGCGCGAGGAAATCTACCGGCATGGATGACCACACTACCTTGCGATTCTCTGCGTTTAGAGGTAGATGAAGAACAGTCCGACATTTCATGAGGGCGGGGCACTTTGCACGCCGTGTTGTTTTCACGGCAACCACTGTCGAAATTGAAATGCCAATTATTTAATTCGATCTGATTCAGGTATGGTATAAATTTACAAGTTTTGCTGGTTTGTTATCAATTCGAAGTGAGCAGATTTCACCATGCACTGTTGCGGTTTTTCACGAAACATCCGTTGGCAGCCCGAGGCAATCTACCGTCATGGATAACCGCACCACCTTGGGATTTCCTGGTTTCAGAGGTGCATTAAGAAAAGTCCGACATTTGATTAGGGTGGGACACTCTGCACTCCGTGTTGTTTTGATAACAACCACTGTCGGAGATAAAAAGTGAATTTTTTAATTCGATCTGATTCACGGTATGGTATAAATTTACATCTTTTGCTGGTTTGTAATCAATTCGTAGTACGGAGATTTCACCATTGCACTGTTGCGCTTTTTCACGAAACATACGTTGGCTGTGCGAGGCAATCTCCCTGTCATGGATAACCGCACAACCTTCCGATTTCCTGGTTTCAGAGGTGGATTAAGAAAATTCCGACATTTGATTTGGGTGGGACGCTTTGCACTCCGGATTGTTTTCATGGCAACCACTATCGCAATTAGAAAGTAAATTATTTAATTCGATCTGATTCATTTTATGGTACAAATTTACATGTTTTGCTGGTTTGTAATCAATTCGAAGTACGGAGATTTCACCATTGCACTTTTGCGCTTCTTCACGAAGCATCCGTTGGCAGCGCGAGGAAATCTACCGGCATGGATCACCACACTACCTTGCGATTTCCTGCGTTTAGAGGTGGATGAAGAACAGTCCGACATTTCATGAGGGCGGGGCACTTTGCACGCCGTGTTGATTTCATGGCAACCACTGTCAAAATTGAAATGCGAATTATTTAATACGATCTGATTCACGGTATGGTATAAATTTACAACTTTTCCTGGTTTGTAATCAATTCGAAGTGAGGAGATTTCACCATGCACTGTTGCGGTTTTTCACGAAACATCCGTTGGCAGCCCGAGGCAATCTACCGTCATGGATAACCGCACCAAATGCGATTTCCTGGTTTCAGAGGTGGATTAAGAAAAGTCCGACATTTGATTAGGGTGGGACACTTTGCACTCCGTATTGTTTTCATGGCAACCACTGTCGAAATTAGAAAGTGAATTATTTAATTCGATCTGATTCACGGTATGGTATAAATTTACATCTTTTGCTGGTTTGTAATCAATTCGTAGTACGGAGATTTCACCATTGCACTGTTGCGCTTTTTCACGAAACATACGTTGGCTTTGCGAGAGAATCTACCGTCATGGATAACCGCACAACCTTCCGATTTCCTGGTTTCAGAGGTGGATTAAGAAAAGTCCGACATTTGATTTGGGTGGGACACTTTGCACTCCGTATTGTTTTCATGGCAACCACTATCGGAATTAGAAAGTGAATTATTTAATTCGATCTGATTCATTTTATGGTACAAATTTACATGTTTTGCTGGTTTGTAATCAATTCGAAGTACGGAGATTTCACCATTGCACTTTTGCGCTTCTTCACGAAGCATCCGTTGGCAGCGCGAGGAAATCTACCGGCATGGATCACCACACTACCTTGCGATTTCCTGCGTTTAGAGGTGGATGAAGAACAGTCCGACATTTCATGAGGGCGGGGCACTTTGCACGCCGTGTTTATTTCATGGCAACCACTGTCAAAATTGAAATGCGAATTATTTAATTCGATCTGATTCACGGTATAGTATAAATTTACAACTTTTGCTGGTTTGTAATCAATTCGAAGTGAGGAGATTTCACCATGCACTGTTGCGGTTTTTCACGAAACATCCGTTGGCAGCCCGAGGCAATCTACCGTCATGGATAACCGCACCACCTTGTGATTTCCTGGTTTCAGAGGTGCATTAAGAAAAGTCCGACATTTGATTAGGGTGGGACACTCTGCACTCCGTGTTGTTTTGATGGCAACCACTGTCGGAGATAAAAAGTGAATTTTTTAATTCGATCTGATTCACGGTATGGTATAAATTTACAACTTTTGCTGGTTTGTAATCAATTCGTAGTACGGAGATTTCACCATTGCACTGTTGTGCTTTTTCACGAAACATACGTTGGCAGCCCGAGGCAATCTACCGTCATGGATAACCGCACCACCTTGCGATTTCCTGGTTTCAGAGGTGGATTAAGAAAAGGCCGACATTTGATTAGGTTGGGACACTTTGCACTCCGTATTGTTTTCATGGCAACCACTGTCGCAATTAGAAAGTGAATTATTTAATTCGATCTGATTCATTTTATGGTACAAATTTACATCTTTTGCTGGTTTGTAATCAATTCGAAGTACGGAAATTTCACCATTGCACTTTTGCGCTTCTTCACGAAGCATCCGTTGGCAGCGCGAGGAAATCTACCGGCATGGATGACCACACTACCTTGCGATTCTCTGCGTTTAGAGGTAGATGAAGAACAGTCCGACATTTCATGAGGGCGGGGCACTTTGCACGCCGTGTTGTTTTCATGGCAACCACTGTCGAAATTGAAATGCCAATTATTTAATTCGATCTGATTCAGGTATGGTATAAATTTACAAGTTTTGCTGGTTTGTTATCAATTCGAAGTGAGCAGATTTCACCATGCACTGTTGCGGTTTTTCACGAAACATCCGTTGGCAGCCCGAGGCAATCTACCGTCATGGATAACCGCACCACCTTGGGATTTCCTGGTTTCAGAGGTGCATTAAGAAAAGTCCGACATTTGATTAGGGTGGGACACTCTGCACTCCGTGTTGTTTTGATAACAACCACTGTCGGAGATAAAAAGTGAATTTTTTAATTCGATCTGATTCACGGTATGGTATAAATTTACATCTTTTGCTGGTTTGTAATCAATTCGTAGTACGGAGATTTCACCATTGCACTGTTGCGCTTTTTCACGAAACATACGTTGGCTGTGCGAGGCAATCTCCCTGTCATGGATAACCGCACAACCTTCCGATTTCCTGGTTTCAGAGGTGGATTAAGAAAATTCCGACATTTGATTTGGGTGGGACGCTTTGCACTCCGGATTGTTTTCATGGCAACCACTATCGCAATTAGAAAGTAAATTATTTAATTCGATCTGATTCATTTTATGGTACAAATTTACATGTTTTGCTGGTTTGTAATCAATTCGAAGTACGGAGATTTCACCATTGCACTTTTGCGCTTCTTCACGAAGCATCCGTTGGCAGCGCGAGGAAATCTACCGGCATGGATCACCACACTACCTTGCGATTTCCTGCGTTTAGAGGTGGATGAAGAACAGTCCGACATTTCATGAGGGCGGGGCACTTTGCACGCCGTGTTTATTTCATGGCAACCACTGTCAAAATTGAAATGCGAATTATTTAATTCGATCTGATTCACGGTATAGTATAAATTTACAACTTTTGCTGGTTTGTAATCAATTCGAAGTGAGGAGATTTCACCATTGCACTGTTGTGCTTTTTCACGAAACATACGTTGGCAGCCCGAGGCAATCTACCGTCATGGATAACCGCACCACCTTGCGATTTCCTGGTTTCAGAGGTGGATTAAGAAAAGGCCGACATTTGATTAGGTTAGGACACTTTGCACTCCGTATTGTTTTCATGGCAACCACTGTCGAAATTAGAAAGTGAATTATTTAATTCGATCTGATTCACGGTATGGTATAAATTTACATCTTTTGCTGGTTTGTAATCAATTCGAAGTACGGAGATTTCACCATTGCACTTTTGCGCTTCTTCACGAAGCATCCGTTGGCAGCCCGAGGCAATCTACCGTCATGCATAACCGCACCACCTTGCGATTCCCTGGTCTCAGAGGTGGATTAAGAAAAGTCCGACATTTGATTAGTGTGGGACACTTTGCACTCCGTGTTGTTTTGATGCCAACCACTGTCGGAGTTAAAAAGTGAATTTTTTAATTCGATCTGATTCACGGTATGGTATAAATTTACATCTTTTGCTGGTTTGTAATCAATTCGAAGTACGGAGATTTCACCATGCACTGTTGCGCTTTTTCACGAAGCATCCGTTGGCAGCGCGAGGCAATCTACCGTCATGGATAACCGCACCATCATGCGATTTCCTGGATTCAGACGTGGATTAAGAAAAGTCCGAAATTTCATTAGGGCGGAACACTTTGCACTCCGTGTTGTTTTGATGCCAACCACTGTCGGAGTTAAAAAGTGATTTTTTTAATTCGATCTGATTCACGGTATGGTATAAATTTACATCTTTTGCTGGTTTGTAATCAATTCGTAGTACGGAGATTTCACCATTGCACTTTTGCACTTCTTCACGAAGCATCCGTTGGCAGCTCGAGGCAAACTACCGTCATGGATAACCGCACCACCTTGCGATTTCCAGGTTTCAGAGGTAGATGAAGAAAAGTCCGACATTTGATTAGGGTGGGACACTTTGCACTCCGTGTTGTTTTGATGGCAACCACTGTCGGAGATAAAAAGGGAATTATTTAATTCGATCTGATTCACGGTATGGTATAAATTCACATCTTTTGCTGGTTTGTAATCAATTCGAAGTGAGGAGATTTCACCATTGCTCATTTGCACTTCTTCACGAAGCATCCGTCGGCAGCGCGAGGCAATCTACCGTCATGGATCACCGCACTACCTTGCGATTTGCTCTTTTCCGAGGTGTATTAAAAAAAGTCCGACATTTCATTAGGGCGAGGCACTTTGCACTCCGTGTTATTGTCATGACAACCACTTTCGGAACTGAAAAGTGAATTATTTAATTCGATCTGATTCACGGTATGCTATAAATTTACATTTTTTGGTGGTTTGTAATCAATTCGTAGTACGGAGATTCCACCACTGCACTTTTGCGCTTCTTCACGAAGCATCCGTGTGCAGCGTGTGGAAATCTACCGGCATGGATCACCACACTACCTTGCGATTTCTTGCGTTTAGAGGTGGATTAAGAAAAGTCCGACATTTGATTAGGTTGGGACACTTTGCACTCCGTATTGTTTTCATGGCAACCACTGTCGAAATTAGAAAGTGAATTATTTAATTCGATCTGATTCACGGTATGGTATAAATTTACATCTTTTGCTGGTTTGTAATCAATTCGCAGTACGGAGATTTCACCATTGCACTGTTGCGCTTTTTCACGAAACATACGTTGGCTGTGCGAGGCAATCTCCCTGTCATGGATAACCGCACAACCTTCCGATTTCCTGGTTTCAGAGGTGGATTAAGAAAAGTCCGACATTTGATTAGGATGGGACACTTTGCACTCCGTATTGTTTTCATGGCAGCCACTATCGGAATTGAAATGCGAATTATTTAATTCGATCTGATTCACAGTATGGTATAAATTTACAACTTTTGCTGGTTTGTAATCAATTCGAAGTGAGGAGATTTCACCATGCACTGTTGCGGTTTTTCACGAGACATCCGTTGGCAACCCGAGGCAATCTACCGTCATGGATAACCGCACCACCTTGGGATTTCCTGGTTTCAGAGGTGCATTAAGAAAAGTCCGACATTTGATTAGGGTGGGACACTCTGCACTCCGTGTTTTTTTTAATGGCAACCACTGTCGGAGATAAAAAGTGAATTTTTTAATTCGATCTGATTCACGGTATGGTATAAATTTACATCTTTTGCTGGTTTGTAATCAATTCGTAGTACGGAGATTTCACCATTGCACTGTTGCGCTTTTTCACGAAACATACGTTGGCTGTGCGAGGCAATCTCCTTGTCATGGATAACCGCACATCCTTCCGATTTCCTGGTTTCAGAGGTGGATTAAGAAAAGTCCGACATTTGATTTGGGTGGGACGCTTTGCACTCCGTATTGTTTTCATGGCAACCACTATCGCAATTAGAAAGTGAATTATTTAATTCGATCTGATTCATTTTATGGTACAAATTTACATCATTTGCTGGTTTGTAATCAATTCGTAGTACGGAGATTTCACCATTGCACTGTTGCGCTTTTTCACGAAACATACGTTGGCAGTGCGAGGCCATCTACCGTCATGGATAACCGCACCACCTTGCGATTTCCTGGTTTCAGAGGTGGATTAAGAAAAGTCCGACATTTGATTAGGGTGGGACACTTTCCACTCCGTGTTGTTTTGATGGCAACCACTTTCGGAGATAAATAGTAAATTATTTAATTGGATCTGATTCACGGTATGGTATAAATTTACATGTACTGCTGGTTTGTAATCAATTCGTAGTACTGAGATTTCACCATTGCACTGTTGCGCTTTTTCACGAAACATACGTTGGCAGTGCGAGGCAATCTACCGTCATGCATAACCGCACCACCTTGCGATTTCCTGGTTTCAGAGGTGGATTAAGAAAAGTCCGACATTTGATTAGGGTGGGACACTTTGCACTCCGTATTGTTTTCACGGCAACCACTGTCGGAATGAGAAAGTGAATTATTTAATTCGATCCGATTCATTTTATGGTACAAATTTACATCTTTTGCTGGTTTGTAATCAATTCGTAGTACGGAGATTTCACCATTGCACTGTTGCGCTTTTTCACGAAGCATCCGTTGGCAGCGCGAGTCAATCTACCGTCATGGATAAACGCACCACCTTGCGATTTCCTGGTTTCAGAGGTGGATTAAGAAAATTCCGACATTTGATTAGGGTGGGACACGTTGCACTCCGTGTTGTTTTGATGCCAATTACTGTCGGAGTGGAAAAGTGAATTTTTCATCTCGATCTAATCCTCGGTATGGTATAAATTTACATCTTTTGCTGGTTTGTAATCAATTCGAAGTGAGGAGATTTCACCATTGCACTGTTGCGCTTTTTCACGAAACATACGTTGGCTGTGCGAGGCAATCTCCCTGTCATGGATAACCGCACAACCTTCCGATTTCCTAGTTTCAGAGGTGGATTAAGAAAAGTCCGACATTTGATTTGGGTGGGACGCTTTGCACTCCGTATTGTTTTGATGGCAACCACTGTCGGAGATAAAAAGTGAATTTTTTAATTCGATCTGATTCACGGTATGGTATAAATTTACATCTTTTGCTGGTTTGTAATCAATTCGTAGTACGGAGATTTCACCATTGCACTTTTGAACTTCTTCACGAAGCATCCGTTGGCAGCTCGAGGCAAACTACCGTCATGGATAACCGCAACACCTTGCGATTTCCAGGTTTCAGAGGTAGAATAAGAAAAGTCCGACATTTGATTAGGGTGGGACACTTTGCACTCCGTGTTGTTTTGATAGCAACCACTGTCGGAGATAAAAAGGGAATTATTTAATTCGATCTGATTCACGGTATGGTATAAATTTACATCTTTTGCTGGTTTGTAATCAATTCGAAGTGAGGAGATTTCACTATTGCTCATTTGCACTTGTTCACGAAGGATCCGTCGGCAGCGCGAGGCAATCTACCGTCATGGATTACCGCACTACCTTGCGATTTGCTCTTTTCCGAGGTGTATTAAAAAAAGTCCGACATTTCATTAGGGCGAGGCACTTTGCACTCCGTGTTATTGTCATGACAACCACTTTCGGAACTGAAAACTGAATTATTTAATTCGATCTGATTCACGGTATGCTATAAATTTACATCTTTTGGTGGTTTGTAATCAATTCGTAGTACGGAGATTCCACCACTGCACTTTTGCGCTTCTTCACGAAGCATCCGTTGGCAGCGTGTGGAAATCTACCGGCATGGATCACCACACTACCTTGCGATTTCTTGCGTTTAGAGGTGGATTAAGAAAAGTCCGACATTAGATTAGGGTGGTACACTTTGCACTCCGTATTGTTTTCATGGCAACCACTGTCGAAATTAGAAAGTGAATTATTTAATTCGATCTGATTCATTTTATGGTACAAATTTACATCATTTGCTGGTTTGTAATCAATTCGTAGTACGGAGATTTCACCATTGCACTGTTGCGCTTTTTCACGAAACATACGTTGGCAGTGCGAGGCAATCTACCGTCATGGATAACCGCACCACCTTGCGATTTCCTGGTTTCAGAGGTGGATTAAGAAAAGTCCGACATTTGATTAGGGTGGGACACTTTCCACTCCGTGTTGTTTTGATGGCAACCACTTTCGGAGATAAAAAGTAAATTATTTAATTGGATCTGATTCACGGTATGGTATAAATTTACATCTACTGCTGGTTTGTAATCAATTCGTAGTACGGAGATTTCACCATTGCACTGTTGCGCTTTTTCACGAAACATACGTTGGCAGTGCGAGGCAATCTACCGTCATGCATAACCGCACCACCTTGCGATTTCCTGGTTTCAGAGGTGGATTAAGAAAAGTCCGACATTTGATTAGGGTGGGACACTTTGCACTCCGTATTGTTTTCACGGCAACCACTGTCGGAATGAGAAAGTGAATTATTTAATTCGATCTGATTCATTTTATGGTACAAATTTACATCCTTTGCTGGTTTGTAATCAATTCGTAGTACGGAGATTTCACCATTGCACTGTTGCGCTTTTTCACGAAGCATCCGTTGGCAGCGCGAGTCAATCTACCGTCATGGATAAACGCACCACCTTGCGATTTCCTGGTTTCAGAGGTGGATTAAGAAAATTCCGACATTTGATTAGGGTGGGACACGTTGCACTCCGTGTTGTTTTGATGCCAATTACTGTCGGAGTGGAAAAGTGAATTTTTCATCTCGATCTAATCCTCGGTATGGTATAAATTTACATCTTTTGCTGGTTTGTAATCAATTCGAAGTGAGGAGATTTCACCATTGCACTGTTGCGCTTTTTCACGAAACATACGTTGGCTGTGCGAGGCAATCTCCCGTCATGGATAACCGCACAACCTTCCGATTTCCTAGTTTCAGAGGTGGATTAAGAAAAGTCCGACATTTGATTTGGGTGGGACGCTTTGCACTCCGTATTGTTTTGATGGCAACCACTGTCGGAGATAAAAAGTGAATTTTTTAATTCGATCTGATTCACGGTATGGTATAAATTTACATCTTTTGCTGGTTTGTAATCAATTCGAAGTGAGGAGATTTCACCATTGCACTGTTGCGCTTTTTCACGAAACATACGTTGGCAGTGCGAGGCAATCTACCGTCATGGATAACCGCACCATCATGCGATTTCCTGGATTCAGACGTGGATTAAGAAAAGTCCGAAATTTCATTAGGGCGGAACACTTTCCACTCCGTGTTGTTTTGATGGCAACCACTGTCGGAGATAAAAAGTGATTTTTTTAATTCGATCTGATTCACGGTATGGTATAAATTTACATCTTTTGCTGGTTTGTAATCAATTCGTTGTACGCAGATTTCACCATTGCACTTTTGCACTTCCTCACCAAGCATCCGTTGGCAGCTCGAGGCAAACTACCGTCATGGATAACCGCACCACCTTGCGATTTCCAGGTTTCAGAGGTAGATTAAGAAAAGTCCGACATTTGATTAGGGTGGGACACTTTGCACTCCGTGTTGTTTTGATGGCAACCACTGTCGGAGATAAAAAGGGAATTATTTAATTCGATCTGATTCACGGTATAGTACAAATTTACATCTTTTGCTGGTTTGTAATCAATTCGAAGTACGGAGATTTCACCATGCACTGTTGCGCTTTTTCACGAAGCATCCGTTGGCAGCGCGAGTCAATCTACCGTCATGGATAAACGCACCACCTTGCGATTTCCTGGTTTCAGAGGTGGATTAAGAAAATTCCGACATTTGATTAGCGTGGGACACGTTGCACTCCGTGTTGTTTTGATGCCAATTACTGTCGGAGTGGAAAAGTGAATTTTTCATCTCGATCTAATTCTCGGTATGGTATAAATTTACATCTTTTGCTGGTTTGTAATCAATTCGAAGTGAGGAGATTTCACCATTGCACTGTTGCGCTTTTTCACGAAACATACGTTGGCTGTGCGAGGATATCTCCCTGTCATGGATAACCGCACAACCTTCCGATTTCCTAGTTTCAGAGGTGGATTAAGAAAAGTCCGACATTTGATTTGGGTGGGACGCTTTGCACTCCGTATTGTTTTGATGGCAACCACTGTCGGAGATAAAAAGTGAATTTTTTAATTCGATCTGATTCACGGTATGGTATAAATTTACATCTTTTGCTGGTTTGTAATCAATTCGTAGTACGGAGATTTCACGATTGCACTTTTGAACTTCTTCACGAAGCATCCGTTGGCAGCTCGAGGCAAACTACCGTCATGGATAACCGCACCACCTTGCGATTTCCAGGTTTCAGAGGTAGATTAAGAAAAGTCCGACATTTGATTAGGGTGGGACACTTTGCACTCCGTGTTGTTTTGATAGCAACCACTGTCGGAGATAAAAAGGGAATTATTTAATTCGATCTGATTCACGGTATGGTATAAATTTACATCTTTTGCTGGTTTGTAATCAATTCGAAGTGAGGAGATTTCACTATTGCTCATTTGCACTTGTTCACGAAGGATCCGTCGGCAGCGCGAGGCAATCTACCGTCATGGATTACCGCACTACCTTGCGATTTGCTCTTTTCCGAGGTGTATTAAAAAAAGTCCGACCATCCTTAAGGCGAGGCACTTTGCACTCCGTGTTATTGTCATGACAACCACTTTCGGAACTGAAAACTGAATTATTTAATTCGATCTGATTCACGGTATGCTATAAATTTACATCTTTTGGTGGTTTGTAATCAATTCGTAGTACGGAGATTCCACCACTGCACTTTTGCGCTTCTTCACGAAGCATCCGTTGGCAGCGTGTGGAAATCTACCGGCATGGATCACCACACTACCTTGCGATTTCTTGCGTTTAGAGGTGGATTAAGAAAAGTCCGACATTAGATTAGGGTGGTACACTTTGCACTCCGTATTGTTTTCATGGCAACCACTGTCGGAATTAGAAAGTGAATTATTGAATTCGATCTGATTCATTTTATGGTACAAATTTACATCTTTTGCTGGTTTGTAATCAATTCGTAGTACGGAGATTTCACCATTGCACTGTTGCGCTTTTTCACGAAACATACGTTGGCTGTGCGAGGCAATCTCCCTGTCATGGATAACCGCACAACCTTCCGATTTCCTGGTTTCAGAGGTGGATTAAGAAAAGTCCGACATTTGATTTGGGTGGGACGCTTTGCACTCCGTATTGTTTTCATGGCAACCACTATCGCAATTAGAAAGTGAATTATTTAATTCGATCTGATTCATTTTATGGTACAAATTTACATCTTTTGCTGATTTGTAATCAATTCGAAGTACGGAGATTTCACCATTGCACTGTTGCGCTTTTTCACGAAACGTACGTTGGAATCCCGAGGCAATCTACCGTCATGGATAACCGCACCACCTTGCGATTTCCTGGTTTCAGGGGTGGATTAAGAAAAGTCCGACATTTGATTAGGGTAGGACACTTTGCACTCCGTATTGTTTTCATGGCAACCACTGTCGAAATTAGAAAGTGAATTATTTAATTCGATCTGATTCATTTTATGGTACAAATTTACATCATTTGCTGGTTTGTAATCAATTCGTAGTACGGAGATTTCACCATTGCACTGTTGCGCTTTTTCACGAAACATACGTTGGCAGTGCGAGGCCATCTACCGTCATGGATAACCGCACCACCTTGCGATTTCCTGGTTTCAGAGGTGGATTAAGAAAAGTCCGACATTTGATTAGGGTGGGACACTTTCCACTCCGTGTTGTTTTGATGGCAACCACTGTCGGAGATAAAAAGTGATTTTTTTAATTCGATCTGATTCACGGTATGGTATAAATTTACATCTTTTGCTGGTTTGTAATCAATTCGTTGTACGCAGATTTCACCATTGCACTTTTGCACTTCCTCACCAAGCATCCGTTGGCAGCTCGAGGCAAACTACCGTCATGGATAACCGCACCACCTTGCGATTTCCAGGTTTCAGAGGTAGATTAAGAAAAGTCCGACATTTGATTAGGGTGGGACACTTTGCACTCCGTGTTGTTTTGATGGCAACCACTGTCGGAGATAAAAAGGGAATTATTTAATTCGATCTGATTCACGGTATAGTACAAATTTACATCTTTTGCTGGTTTGTAATCAATTCGAAGTACGGAGATTTCACCATGCACTGTTGCGCTTTTTCACGAAGCATCCGTTGGCAGCGCGAGTCAATCTACCGTCATGGATAAACGCACCACCTTGCGATTTCCTGGTTTCAGAGGTGGATTAAGAAAATTCCGACATTTGATTAGCGTGGGACACGTTGCACTCCGTGTTGTTTTGATGCCAATTACTGTCGGAGTGGAAAAGTGAATTTTTCATCTCGATCTAATTCTCGGTATGGTATAAATTTACATCTTTTGCTGGTTTGTAATCAATTCGAAGTGAGGAGATTTCACCATTGCACTGTTGCGCTTTTTCACGAAACATACGTTGGCTGTGCGAGGAAATCTCCCTGTCATGGATAACCGCACAACCTTCCGATTTCCTAGTTTCAGAGGTGGATTAAGAAAAGTCCGACATTTGATTTGGGTGGGACGCTTTGCACTCCGTATTGTTTTGATGGCAACCACTGTCGGAGATAAAAAGTGAATTTTTTAATTCGATCTGATTCACGGTATGGTATAAATTTACATCTTTTGCTGGTTTGTAATCAATTCGTAGTACGGAGATTTCACGATTGCACTTTTGAACTTCTTCACGAAGCATCCGTTGGCAGCTCGAGGCAAACTACCGTCATGGATAACCGCACCACCTTGCGATTTCCAGGTTTCAGAGGTAGATGAAGAAAAGTCCGACATTTGATTAGGGTGGGACACTTTGCACTCCGTGTTGTTTTGATAGCAACCACTGTCGGAGATAAAAAGGGAATTATTTAATTCGATCTGATTCACGGTATGGTATAAATTTACATCTTTTGCTGGTTTGTAATCAATTCGAAGTGAGGAGATTTCACTATTGCTCATTTGCACTTGTTCACGAAGGATCCGTCGGCAGCGCGAGGCAATCTACCGTCATGGATTACCGCACTACCTTGCGATTTGCTCTTTTCCGAGGTGTATTAAAAAAAGTCCGACCATCCTTAAGGCGAGGCACTTTGCACTCCGTGTTATTGTCATGACAACCACTTTCGGAACTGAAAACTGAATTATTTAATTCGATCTGATTCACGGTATGCTATAAATTTACATCTTTTGGTGGTTTGTAATCAATTCGTAGTACGGAGATTCCACCACTGCACTTTTGCGCTTCTTCACGAAGCATCCGTTGGCAGCGTGTGGAAATCTACCGGCATGGATCACCACACTACCTTGCGATTTCTTGCGTTTAGAGGTGGATTAAGAAAAGTCCGACATTAGATTAGGGTGGTACACTTTGCACTCCGTATTGTTTTCATGGCAACCACTGTCGGAATTAGAAAGTGAATTATTGAATTCGATCTGATTCATTTTATGGTACAAATTTACATCTTTTGCTGGTTTGTAATCAATTCGTAGTACGGAGATTTCACCATTGCACTGTTGCGCTTTTTCACGAAACATACGTTGGCTGTGCGAGGCAATCTCCCTGTCATGGATAACCGCACAACCTTCCGATTTCCTGGTTTCAGAGGTGGATTAAGAAAAGTCCGACATTTGATTTGGGTGGGACGCTTTGCACTCCGTATTGTTTTCATGGCAACCACTATCGCAATTAGAAAGTGAATTATTTAATTCGATCTGATTCATTTTATGGTACAAATTTACATCTTTTGCTGATTTGTAATCAATTCGAAGTACGGAGATTTCACCATTGCACTGTTGCGCTTTTTCACGAAACGTACGTTGGAATCCCGAGGCAATCTACCGTCATGGATAACCGCACCACCTTGCGATTTCCTGGTTTCAGGGGTGGATTAAGAAAAGTCCGACATTTGATTAGGGTAGGACACTTTGCACTCCGTATTGTTTTCATGGCAACCACTGTCGAAATTAGAAAGTGAATTATTTAATTCGATCTGATTCATTTTATGGTACAAATTTACATCATTTGCTGGTTTGTAATCAATTCGTAGTACGGAGATTTCACCATTGCACTGTTGCGCTTTTTCACGAAACATACGTTGGCAGTGCGAGGCCATCTACCGTCATGGATAACCGCACGACCTTGCGATTTCCTGGTTTCAGAGGTGGATTAAGAAAAGTCCGACATTTGATTAGGGTGGGACACTTTCCACTCCGTGTTGTTTTGATGGCAACCACTTTCGGAGATAAATAGTAAATTATTTAATTGGATCTGATTCACGGTATGGTATAAATTTACATCTACCGCTGGTTTGTAATCAATTCGTAGTACTGAGATTTCACCATTGCACTGTTGCGCTTTTTCACGAAACATACGTTGGCAGTGCGAGGCAATCTACCGTCATGCATAACCGCACCACCTTGCGATTTCCTGGTTTCAGAGGTGGATTAAGAAAAGTCCGACATTTGATTAGGGTGGGACACTTTGCACTCCGTATTGTTTTCACGGCAACCACTGTCGGAATGAGAAAGTGAATTATTTAATTCGATCCGATTCATTTTATGGTACAAATTTAGATCTTTTGCTGGTTTGTAATCAATTCGTAGTACGGAGATTTCACCATTGCACTGTTGCGCTTTTTCACGAAGCATCCGTTGGCAGCGCGAGTCAATCTACCGTCATGGATAAACGCACCACCTTGCGATTTCCTGGTTTCAGAGGTGGATTAAGAAAATTCCGACATTTGATTAGGGTGGGACACGTTGCACTCCGTGTTGTTTTGATGCCAATTACTGTCGGAGTGGAAAAGTGAATTTTTCATCTCGATCTAATCCTCGGTATGGTATAAATTTACATCTTTTGCTGGTTTGTAATCAATTCGAAGTGAGGAGATTTCACCATTGCACTGTTGCGCTTTTTCACGAAACATACGTTGGCTGTGCGAGGCAATCTCCCTGTCATGGATAACCGCACAACCTTCCGATTTCCTAGTTTCAGAGGTGGATTAAGAAAAGTCCGACATTTGATTTGGGTGGGACGCTTTGCACTCCGTATTGTTTTGATGGCAACCACTGTCGGAGATAAAAAGTGAATTTTTTAATTCGATCTGATTCACGGTATGGTATAAATTTACATCTTTTGCTGGTTTGTAATCAATTCGTAGTACGGAGATTTCACCATTGCACTTTTGAACTTATTCACGAAGCATCCGTTGGCAGCTCGAGGCAAACTACCGTCATGGATAACCGCAAGACCTTGCGATTTCCAGGTTTCAGAGGTAGAATAAGAAAAGTCCGACATTTGATTAGGGTGGGACACTTTGCACTCCGTGTTGTTTTGATAGCAACCACTGTCGGAGATAAAAAGGGAATTATTTAATTCGATCTGATTCACGGTATGGTATAAATTTACATCTTTTGCTGGTTTGTAATCAATTCGAAGTAAGGAGATTTCACTATTGCTCATTTGCACTTGTTCACGAAGGATCCGTCGGCAGCGCGAGGCAATCTACCGTCATGGATTACCGCACTACCTTGCGATTTGCTCTTTTCAAGGTGTATTAAAAAAAGTCCGACATTTCATTAGGGCGAGGCACTTTGCACTCCGTGTTATTGTCATGACAACCACTTTCGGAACTGAAAACTGAATTATTTAATTCGATCTGATTCACGGTATGCTATAAATTTACATCTTTTGGTGGTTTGTAATCAATTCGTAGTACGGAGATTCCACCACTGCACTTTTGCGCTTCTTCACGAAGCATCCGTTGGCAGCGTGTGGAAATCTACCGGCATGGATCACCACACTACCTTGCGATTTCTTGCGTTTAGAGGTGGATTAAGAAAAGTCCGACATTAGATTAGGGTGGTACACTTTGCACTCCGTATTGTTTTCATGGCAACCACTGTCGGAATTAGAAAGTGAATTATTGAATTCGATCTGATTCATTTTATGGTACAAATTTACATCTTTTGCTGGTTTGTAATCAATTCGTAGTACGGAGATTTCACCATTGCACTGTTGCGCTTTTTCACGAAACATACGTTGGCTGTGCGAGGCAATCTCCCTGTCATGGATAACCGCACAACCTTCCGATTTCCTGGTTTCAGAGGTGGATTAAGAAAAGTCCGACATTTGATTTGGGTGGGACGCTTTGCACTCCGTATTGTTTTCATGGCAACCACTATCGCAATTAGAAAGTGAATTATTTAATTCGATCTGATTCATTTTATGGTACAAATTTACATCTTTTGCTGATTTGTAATCAATTCGAAGTACGGAGATTTCACCATTGCACTGTTGCGCTTTTTCACGAAACGTACGTTGGAATCCCGAGGCAATCTACCGTCATGGATAACCGCACCACCTTGCGATTTCCTGGTTTCAGGGGTGGATTAAGAAAAGTCCGACATTTGATTAGGGTGGGACACTTTGCACTCCGTATTGTTTTCATGGCAACCACTGTCGAAATTAGAAAGTGAATTATTTAATTCGATCTGATTCATTTTATGGTACAAATTTACATCATTTGCTGGTTTGTAATCAATTCGTAGTACGGAGATTTCACCATTGCACTGTTGCGCTTTTTCACGAAACATACGTTGGCAGTGCGAGGCAATCTACCGTCATGGATAACCGCACCACCTTGCGATTTCCTGGTTTCAGAGGTGGATTAAGAAAAGTCCGACATTTGATTAGGGTGGGACACTTTCCACTCCGTGTTGTTTTGATGGCAACCACTTTCGGAGATAAAAAGTAAATTATTTAATTGGATCTGATTCACGGTATGGTATAAATTTACATCTACCGCTGGTTTGTAATCAATTCGAAGTGAGGAGATTTCACCATTGCACTGTTGCGCTTTTTCACGAAACATACGTTGGCAGTGCGAGGCAATCTACCGTCATGGATAACCGCACCATCATGCGATTTCCTGGATTCAGACGTGGATTAAGAAAAGTCCGAAATTTCATTAGGGCGGGACACTTTCCACTCCGTGTTGTTTTGATGGCAACCACTGTCGGAGATAAAAAGTGATTTTTTTAATTCGATCTGATTCACGGTATGGTATAAATTTACATCTTTTGCTGGTTTGTAATCAATTCGTTGTACGCAGATTTCACCATTGCACTTTTGCACTTCCTCACCAAGCATCCGTTGGCAGCTCGAGGCAAACTACCGTCATGGATAACCGCACCACCTTGCGATTTCCAGGTTTCAGAGGTAGATTAAGAAAAGTCCGACATTTGATTAGGGTGGGACACTTTGCACTCCGTGTTGTTTTGATGGCAACCACTGTCGGAGATAAAAAGGGAATTATTTAATTCGATCTGATTCAAGGTATAGTACAAATTTACATCTTTTGCTGGTTTGTAATCAATTCGAAGTACGGAGATTTCACCATGCACTGTTGCGCTTTTTCACGAAGCATCCGTTGGCAGCGCGAGTCAATCTACCGTCATGGATAAACGCACCACCTTGCGATTTCCTGGTTTCAGAGGTGGATTAAGAAAATTCCGACATTTGATTAGCGTGGGACACGTTGCACTCCGTGTTGTTTTGATGCCAATTACTGTCGGAGTGGAAAAGTGAATTTTTCATCTCGATCTAATTCTCGGTATGGTATAAATTTACATCTTTTGCTGGTTTGTAATCAATTCGAAGTGAGGAGATTTCACCATTGCACTGTTGCGCTTTTTCACGAAACATACGTTGGCTGTGCGAGGCAATCTCCCTGTCATGGATAACCGCACAACCTTCCGATTTCCTAGTTTCAGAGGTGGATTAAGAAAAGTCCGACATTTGATTTGGGTGGGACGCTTTGCACTCCGTATTGTTTTGATGGCAACCACTGTCGGAGATAAAAAGTGAATTTTTTAATTCGATCTGATTCACGGTATGGTATAAATTTACATCTTTTGCTGGTTTGTAATCAATTCGTAGTACGGAGATTTCACCATTGCACTTTTGAACTTCTTCACGAAGCATCCGTTGGCAGCTCGAGGCAAACTACCGTCATGGATAACCGCAACACCTTGCGATTTCCAGGTTTCAGAGGTAGAATAAGAAAAGTCCGACATTTGATTAGGGTGGGACACTTTGCACTCCGTGTTGTTTTGATAGCAACCACTGTCGGAGATAAAAAGGGAATTATTTAATTCGATCTGATTCACGGTATGGTATGAATTTACATCTTTTGCTGGTTTGTAATCAATTCGAAGTGAGGAGATTTCACTATTGCTCATTTGCACTTGTTCACGAAGGATCCGTCGGCAGCGCGAGGCAATCTACCGTCATGGATTACCGCACTACCTTGCGATTTGCTCTTTTCCGAGGTGTATTAAAAAAAGTCCGACCATCCTTAAGGCGAGGCACTTTGCACTCCGTGTTATTGTCATGACAACCACTTTCGGAACTGAAAACTGAATTATTTAATTCGATCTGATTCACGGTATGCTATAAATTTACATCTTTTGGTGGTTTGTAATCAATTCGTAGTACGGAGATTCCACCACTGCACTTTTGCGCTTCTTCACGAAGCATCCGTTGGCAGCGTGTGGAAATCTACCGGCATGGATCACCACACTACCTTGCGATTTCTTGCGTTTAGAGGTGGATTAAGAAAAGTCCGACATTAGATTAGGGTGGTACACTTTGCACTCCGTATTGTTTTCATGGCAACCACTGTCGGAATTAGAAAGTGAATTATTGAATTCGATCTGATTCATTTTATGGTACAAATTTACATCTTTTGCTGGTTTGTAATCAATTCGTAGTACGGAGATTTCACCATTGCACTGTTGCGCTTTTTCACGAAACATACGTTGGCTGTGCGAGGCAATCTCCCTGTCATGGATAACCGCACAACCTTCCGATTTCCTGGTTTCAGAGGTGGATTAAGAAAAGTCCGACATTTGATTTGGGTGGGACGCTTTGCACTCCGTATTGTTTTCATGGCAACCACTATCGCAATTAGAAAGTGAATTATTTAATTCGATCTGATTCATTTTATGGTACAAATTTACATCTTTTGCTGATTTGTAATCAATTCGAAGTACGGAGATTTCACCATTGCACTGTTGCGCTTTTTCACGAAACATACGTTGGCAGTGCGAGGCCATCTACCGTCATGGATAACCGCACCACCTTGCGATTTCCTGGTTTCAGAGGTGGATTAAGAAAAGTCCGACATTTGATTAGGGTGGGACACTTTCCACTCCGTGTTGTTTTGATGGCAACCACTTTCGGAGATAAATAGTAAATTATTTAATTGGATCTGATTCACGGTATGGTATAAATTTACATCTACCGCTGGTTTGTAATCAATTCGTAGTACGGAGATTTCACCATTGCACTGTTGCGCTTTTTCACGAAACATACGTTGGCAGTGCGAGGCAATCTACCGTCATGCATAACCGCACCACCTTGCGATTTCCTGGTTTCAGAGGTGGATTAAGAAAAGTCCGACATTTGATTAGGGTGGGACACTTTGCACTCCGTGTTGTTTTGATGGCAACCACTGTCGGAGATAAAAAGGGAATTATTTAATTCGATCTGATTCACGGTATGGTATAAATTTACATCTTTTGCTGGTTTGTAATCAATTCGTAGTACGGAGATTTCACCATTGCACTGTTGCGCTTTTTCACGAAACATACGTTGGCTGTGCGAGGCAATCTACCTGTCATGGATAACCGCACAACCTTCCGATTTCCTGGTTTCAGAGGTGGATTAAGAAAATTCCGACATTTGATTTGGGTGGGACGCTTTGCACTCCGGATTGTTTTCATGGCAACCACTATCGCAATTAGAAAGTGAATTATTTAATTCGATCTGATTCATTTTATGGTACAAATTTACATGTTTTGCTGGTTTGTAATCAATTCGAAGTACGGAGATTTCACCATTGCACTTTTGCGCTTCTTCACGAAGCATCCGTTGGCAGCGCGAGGAAATCTACCGGCATGGATCACCACACTACCTTGCGATTTCCTGCGTTTAGAGGTGGATGAAGAACAGTCCGACATTTCATGAGGGCGGGGCACTTTGCACGCCGTGTTGTTTTCATGGCAACCACTGTCAAAATTGAAATGCGAATTATTTAATTCGATCTGATTCACGGTATGGTATAAATTTACAACTTTTGCTGGTTTGTAATCAATTCGAAGTGAGGAGATTTCACCATGCACTGTTGCGGTTTTTCACGAAACATCCGTTGGCAGCCCGAGGCAATCTACCGTCATGGATAACCGCACCACCTTGTGATTTCCTGGTTTCAGAGGTGCATTAAGAAAAGTCCGACATTTGATTAGGGTGGGACACTCTGCACTCCGTGTTGTTTTGATGGCAACCACTGTCGGAGATAAAAAGTGAATTTTTTAATTCGATCTGATTCACGGTATGGTATAAATTTACAACTTTTGCTGGTTTGTAATCAATTCGTAGTACGGAGATTTCACCATTGCACTGTTGTGCTTTTTCACGAAACATACGTTGGCAGCCCGAGGCAATCTACCGTCATGGATAACCGCACCACCTTGCGATTTCCTGGTCTCAGAGGTGGATTAAGAAAAGTCCGACATTTGATTAGTGTGGGACACTTTGCACTCCGTATTGTTTTCACGGCAACCACTGTCGGAATTAGAAAGTGAATTATTTAATTCGATCTGATTCATTTTATGGTACAAATTTACATCTTTTGCTGGTTTGTAATCAATTCGAAGTACGGAGATTTCACCATGCACTGTTGCGCTTTTTCACGAAGCATCCGTTGGCAGCGCGAAACAATCTACCGTCATGGATAACCGCACCATCATGCGATTTCCTGGATTCAGACGTGGATTAAGAGAAGTCCGAAATTTCATTAGGGCGGAACACTTTGCACTCCGTGTTGTTTTGATGCCAACCACTGTCGGAGTTAAAAAGTGATTTTTTTAATTCGATCTGATTCACGGTATGGTATAAATTTACATCTTTTGCTGGTTTGTAATCAATTCGTAGTACGGAGATTTCACCATTGCACTTTTGCACTTCTTCACAAAGCATCCGTTGGCAGCTCGAGGCAAACTACCGTCATGGATAACCGCACCACCTTGCGATTTCCAGGTTTCAGAGGTAGATGAAGAAAAGTCCGACATTTGATTAGGGTGGGACACTTTGCACTCCGTGTTGTTTTGATGGCAACCACTGTCGGAGATAAAAAGGGAATTATTTAATTCGATCTGATTCACGGTATGGTATAAATTCACATCTTTTGCTGGTTTGTAATCAATTCGAAGTGAGGAGATTTCACCATTGCTCATTTGCACTTCTTCACGAAGCATCCGTCGGCAGCGCGAGGCAATCTACCGTCATGGATCACCGCACTACCTTGCGATTTGCTCCTTTCCGAGGTGTATTAAAAAAAGTCCGACATTTCATTAGGGCGAGGCACTTTGCACTCCGTGTTATTGTCATGACAACCACTTTCGGAACTGAAAAGTGAATTATTTAATTCGATCTGATTCACGGTATGCTATAAATTTACATCTTTTGGTGGTTTGTAATCAATTCGTAGTACGGAGATTCCACCACTGCACTTTTGCGCTTCTTCACGAAGCATCCGTTGGCAGCGTGTGGAAATCTACCGGCATGGATCACCACACTATCTTGCGATTTCTTGCGTTTAGAGGTGGATTAAGAAAAGTCCGACATTTGATTAGGTTGGGACACTTTGCACTCCGTATTGTTTTCATGGCAACCACTGTCGGAATTAGAAAGTGAATTATTGAATTCGATCTGATTCATGGTGTAGTACAAATTTACATCATTTGCTGGTTTGTAATCAATTCGAAGTGAGGAGATTTCACCATGCACTGTTGCGCTTTTTCTCGAAGCATCCGTTGGCAGCGCGAGGCAATCTACCGTTATGGATAACCGCACCACCTTGCGATTTCCAGGTTTCAGAGGTAGATTAAGAAAAGTCCGACATTTGATTAGGGTGGGACACTTTGCACTCCGTGTTGTTTTGATGGCAACCACTGTCGGAGATAAAAAGGGAATTATTTAATTCGATCTGATTCACGGTATAGTACAAATTTACATCTTTTGCTGGTTTGTAATCAATTCGAAGTACGGAGATTTCACCATGCACTGTTGCGCTTTTTCACGAAGCATCCGTTGGCAGCGCGAGTCAATCTACCGTCATGGATAAACGCACCACCTTGCGATTTCCTGGTTTCAGAGGTGGATTAAGAAAATTCCGACATTTGATTAGGGTGGGACACGTTGCACTCCGTGTTGTTTTGATGCCAATTACTGTCGGAGTGGAAAAGTGAATTTTTCAATTCGATCTAATTCTCGGTATGGTATAAATTTACATCTTTTGCTGGTTTGTAATCAATTCGAAGTGAGGAGATTTCACCATTGCACTGTTGCGCTTTTTCACGAAACATACGTTGGCTGTGCGAGGCAATCTCCCTGTCATGGATAACCGCACAACCTTCCGATTTCCTGGTTTCAGAGGTGGATTAAGAAAAGTCCGACATTTGATTTGGGTGGGACGCTTTGCACTCCGTATTGTTTTCATGGCAACCACTATCGCAATTAGAAAGTGAATTATTTAATTCGATCTGATTCATTTTATGGTACAAATTTACATCTTTTGCTGATTTGTAATCAATTCGAAGTACGGAGATTTCACCATTGCACTGTTGCGCTTTTTCACGAAACGTACGTTGGAATCCCGAGGCAATCTACCGTCATGGATAACCGCAAAACCTTGCGATTTCCTGGTTTCAGGGGTGGATTAAGAAAAGTCCGACATTTGATTAGGGTGGGACACTTTGCACTCCGTAATGTTTTCATGGCAACCACTGTCGAAATTAGAAAGTGAATTATTTAATTCGATCTGATTCATTTTATGGTACAAATTTACATCATTTGCTGGTTTGTAATCAATTCGTAGTACGGAGATTTCACCATTGCACTGTTGCGCTTTTTCACGAAACATACGTTGGCAGTGCGAGGCCATCTACCGTCATGGATAACCGCACCACCTTGCGATTTCCTGGTTTCAGAGGTGGATTAAGAAAAGTCCGACATTTGATTAGGGTGGGACACTTTCCACTCCGTGTTGTTTTGATGGCAACCACTTTCGGAGATAAATAGTAAATTATTTAATTGGATCTGATTCACGGTATGGTATAAATTTACATCTACCGCTGGTTTGTAATCAATTCGTAGTATGGAGATTTCACCATTGCACTGTTGCGCTTTTTCACGAAACATACGTTGGCAGTGCGAGGCAATCTACCGTCATGGATAACCGCACCACCTTGCGATTTCCTGGTTTCAGAGGTGGATTAAGAAAAGTCCGACATTTGATTAGGGTGGGACACTTTGCACTCCGTGTTGTTTTGATGGCAACCACTGTCGGAGATAAAAAGGGAATTATTTAATTCGATCTGATTCACGGTATGGTATAAATTTACTTCTTTTGCTGGTTTGTAATCAATTCGTAGTACGGAGATTTCACCATTGCACTGTTGCGCTTTTTCACGAAACATACGTTGGCTGTGCGAGGCAATCTACCTGTCATGGATAACCGCACAACCTTCCGATTTCCTGGTTTCAGAGGTGGATTAAGAAAACTCCGACATTTGATTTGGGTGGAACGCTTTGCACTCCGTATTGTTTTCATGGCAACCACTATCGCAATTAGAAAGTGAATTATTTAATTCGATCTGATTCATTTTATGGTACAAATTTACATCTTTTGCTGGTTTGTAATCAATTCGAAGTACGGAAATTTCACCATTGCACTTTTGCGCTTCTTCACGAAGCATCCGTTGGCAGCGCGAGGAAATCTACCGGCATGGATGACCACACTACCTTGCGATTCTCTGCGTTTAGAGGTAGATGAAGAACAGTCCGACATTTCATGAGGGCGGGGCACTTTGCACGCCGTGTTGTTTTCATGGCAACCACTGTCGAAATTGAAATGCCAATTATTTAATTCGATCTGATTCAGGTATGGTATAAATTTACAAGTTTTGCTGGTTTGTTATCAATTCGAAGTGAGCAGATTTCACCATGCACTGTTGCGGTTTTTCACGAAACATCCGTTGGCAGCCCGAGGCAATCTACCGTCATGGATAACCGCACCACCTTGGGATTTCCTGGTTTCAGAGGTGCATTAAGAAAAGTCCGACATTTGATTAGGGTGGGACACTCTGCACTCCGTGTTGTTTTGATAACAACCACTGTCGGAGATAAAAAGTGAATTTTTTAATTCGATCTGATTCACGGTATGGTATAAATTTACATCTTTTGCTGGTTTGTAATCAATTCGTAGTACGGAGATTTCACCATTGCACTGTTGCGCTTTTTCACGAAACATACGTTGGCTGTGCGAGGCAATCTCCCTGTCATGGATAACCGCACAACCTTCCGATTTCCTGGTTTCAGAGGTGGATTAAGAAAATTCCGACATTTGATTTGGGTGGGACGCTTTGCACTCCGGATTGTTTTCATGGCAACCACTATCGCAATTAGAAAGTAAATTATTTAATTCGATCTGATTCATTTTATGGTACAAATTTACATGTTTTGCTGGTTTGTAATCAATTCGAAGTACGGAGATTTCACCATTGCACTTTTGCGCTTCTTCACGAAGCATCCGTTGGCAGCGCGAGGAAATCTACCGGCATGGATCACCACACTACCTTGCGATTTCCTGCGTTTAGAGGTGGATGAAGAACAGTCCGACATTTCATGAGGGCGGGGCACTTTGCACGCCGTGTTTATTTCATGGCAACCACTGTCAAAATTGAAATGCGAATTATTTAATTCGATCTGATTCACGGTATAGTATAAATTTACAACTTTTGCTGGTTTGTAATCAATTCGAAGTGAGGAGATTTCACCATGCACTGTTGCGGTTTTTCACGAAACATCCGTTGGCAGCCCGAGGCAATCTACCGTCATGGATAACCGCACCACCTTGTGATTTCCTGGTTTCAGAGGTGCATTAAGAAAAGTCCGACATTTGATTAGGGTGGGACACTCTGCACTCCGTGTTGTGTTGATGGCAACCACTGTCGGAGATAAAAAGTGAATTTTTTAATTCGATCTGATTCACGGTATGGTATAAATTTACAACTTTTGCTGGTTTGTAATCAATTCGTAGTACGGAGATTTCACCATTGCACTGTTGTGCTTTTTCACGAAACATACGTTGGCAGCCCGAGGCAATCTACCGTCATGGATAACCGCACCACCTTGCGATTTCCTGGTTTCAGAGGTGGATTAAGAAAAGTCCGACATTTGATTAGGGTGGGACACTTTGCACTCCGTATTGTTTTCACGGCAACCACTGTCGGAATTAGAAAGTGAATTATTTAATTCGATCTGATTCATTTTATGGTACAAATTTACATCTTTTGCTGGTTTGTAATCAATTCGAAGTACGGAGATTTCACCATGCACTGTTGCGCTTTTTCACGAAGCATCCGTTGGCAGCGCGAAACAATCTACCGTCATGGATAACCGCACCATCATGCGATTTCCTGGATTCAGACGTGGATTAAGAGAAGTCCGAAATTTCATTAGGGCGGAACACTTTGCACTCCGTGTTGTTTTGATGCCAACCACTGTCGGAGTTAAAAAGTGATTTTTTTAATTCGATCTGATTCACGGTATGGTATAAATTTACATCTTTTGCTGGTTTGTAATCAATTCGTAGTACGGAGATTTCACCATTGCACTTTTGCACTTCTTCACAAAGCATCCGTTGGCAGCTCGAGGCAAACTACCGTCATGGATAACCGCACCACCTTGCGATTTCCAGGTTTCAGAGGTAGATGAAGAAAAGTCCGACATTTGATTAGGGTGGGACACTTTGCACTCCGTGTTGTTTTGATGGCAACCACTGTCGGAGATAAAAAGGGAATTATTTAATTCGATCTGATTCACGGTATGGTATAAATTCACATCTTTTGCTGGTTTGTAATCAATTCGAAGTGAGGAGATTTCACCATTGCTCATTTGCACTTCTTCACGAAGCATCCGTCGGCAGCGCGAGGCAATCTACCGTCATGGATCACCGCACTACCTTGCGATTTGCTCTTTTCCGAGGTGTATTAAAAAAAGTCCGACATTTCATTAGGGCGAGGCACTTTGCACTCCGTGTTATTGTCATGACAACCACTTTCGGAACTGAAAAGTGAATTATTTAATTCGATCTGATTCACGGTATGCTATAAATTTACATCTTTTGGTGGTTTGTAATCAATTCGTAGTACGGAGATTCCACCACTGCACTTTTGCGCTTCTTCACGAAGCATCCGTTGGCAGCGTGTGGAAATCTACCGGCATGGATCACCACACTATCTTGCGATTTCTTGCGTTTAGAGGTGGATTAAGAAAAGTCCGACATTTGATTAGGTTGGGACACTTTGCACTCCGTATTGTTTTCATGGCAACCACTGTCGGAATTAGAAAGTGAATTATTGAATTCGATCTGATTCATGGTGTAGTACAAATTTACATCATTTGCTGGTTTGTAATCAATTCGAAGTGAGGAGATTTCACCATGCACTGTTGCGCTTTTTCTCGAAGCATCCGTTGGCAGCGCGAGGCAATCTACCGTTATGGATAACCGCACCACCTTGCGATTTCCAGGTTTCAGAGGTAGATTAAGAAAAGTCCGACATTTGATTAGGGTGGGACACTTTGCACTCCGTGTTGTTTTGATGGCAACCACTGTCGGAGATAAAAAGGGAATTATTTAATTCGATCTGATTCACGGTATAGTACAAATTTACATCTTTTGCTGGTTTGTAATCAATTCGAAGTACGGAGATTTCACCATGCACTGTTGCGCTTTTTCACGAAGCATCCGTTGGCAGCGCGAGTCAATCTACCGTCATGGATAAACGCACCACCTTGCGATTTCCTGGTTTCAGAGGTGGATTAAGAAAATTCCGACATTTGATTAGGGTGGGACACGTTGCACTCCGTGTTGTTTTGATGCCAATTACTGTCGGAGTGGAAAAGTGAATTTTTCAATTCGATCTAATTCTCGGTATGGTATAAATTTACATCTTTTGCTGGTTTGTAATCAATTCGAAGTGAGGAGATTTCACCATTGCACTGTTGCGCTTTTTCACGAAACATACGTTGGCTGTGCGAGGCAATCTCCCTGTCATGGATAACCGCACAACCTTCCGATTTCCTAGTTTCAGAGGTGGATTAAGAAAAGTCCGACATTTGATTTGGGTGGGACGCTTTGCACTCCGTATTGTTTTCATGGCAACCACTATCGCAATTAGAAAGTGAATTCTTTAATTCGATCTGATTCATTTTATGGTACAAATTTACATCTTTTGCTGATTTGTAATCAATTCGAAGTACGGAGATTTCACCATTGCACTGTTGCGCTTTTTTACGAAACGTACGTTGGAATCCCGAGGCAATCTACCGTCATGGATAACCGCACCACCTTGCGATTTCCTGGTTTCAGGGGTGGATTAAAAAAATTCCGACATTTGATTAGGGTGGGACACTTTGCACTCCGTATTGTTTTCATGGCAACCACTGTCGAAATTAGAAAGTGAATTATTTAATTCGATCTGATTCATTTTATGGTACAAATTTACATCATTTGCTGGTTTGTAATCAATTCGTAGTACGGAGATTTCACCATTGCACTGTTGCGCTTTTTCACGAAACATACGTTGGCAGTGCGAGGCAATCTACCGTCATGGATAACCGCACCACCTTGCGATTTCCTGGTTTCAGAGGTGGATTAAGAAAAGTCCGACATTTGATTAGGGTGGGACACTTTCCACTCCGTGTTGTTTTGATGGCAACCACTTTCGGAGATAAAAAGTAAATTATTTTATTGGATCTGATTCACGGTATGCTATAAATTTACATCTTCTGCTGGTTTGTAATCAATTCGTAGTACGGAGATTTCACCATTGCACTGTTGCGCTTTTTGACGAAACATACGTTGGCAGTGCGAGGCAATCTACCGTCATGCATAACCGCACCACCTTCCGATTTCCTGGTTTCAGAGGTGGATTAAGAAAATTCCGACATTTGATTAGGGTGGGACACTTTGCACTCCGTATTGTTTTCACGGCAACCACTGTCGGAATTAGAAAGCTAATTATTTAATTCGATCTGATTCATTTTATAGTACAAATTTACATCTTTTGCTGGTTTGTAATCAATTCGAAGTACGGAGATTTCACCATGCACTGTTGCGCTTTTTAACGAAGCATCCGTTGGCAGCGCGAGGCAATCTACCGTCATGGATAACCGCACCATCATGCGATTTCCTGGATTCAGACGTGGATTAAGAAAAGTCCGAAATTTCATTAGGGCGGAACACTTTGCACTCCGTGTTGTTTTGATGGCAACCACTGTCGGAGTTAAAAAGTTTTTTAATTCGATCTGATTCACGGTATGGTATAAATTTACATCTTTTACTGGTTTGTAATCAATTCGTAGTACGGAGATTTCACCATTGCACTTTTGAACTTCTTCACGAAGCATCCGTTGGCAGCTCGAGGCAAACTACCGTCATGGATAACCGCACCACCTTGCGATTTCCAGGTTTCAGAGGTAGAATAAGAAAAGTCCGACATTTGATTAGGGTGGGACACTTTGCACTCCGTGTTGTTTTGATAGCAACCACTGTCGGAGATAAAAAGGGAATTATTTAATTCGATCTGATTCACGGTATGGTATAAATTTACATCTTTTGCTGGTTTGTAATCAATTCGAAGTGAGGAGATTTCACTATTGCTCATTTGCACTTGTTCACGAAGGATCCGTCGGCAGCGCGAGGCAATCTACCGTCATGGATCACCGCACTACCTTGCGATTTCTTGCGTTTAGAGGTGGATTAAGAAAAGTCCGACATTAGATTAGGGTGGTACACTTTGCACTCCGTATTGTTTTCATAGCAACCACTGTCGGAATTAAAAAGTGAATTATTGAATTCGATCTGATTCATGGTGTAGTACAAATTTACATCATTTGCTGGTTTGTAATCAATTCGAAGTGAGGAGATTTCACCATGCACTGTTGCGGTTTTTCACGAGACATCCGTTGGCAACCCGAGGCAATCTACCGTCATGGATAACCGCACCACCTTGGGATTTCCTGGTTTCAGAGGTGCATTAAGAAAAGTCCGACATTTGATTAGGGTGGGACACTCTGCACTCCGTGTTTTTTTTAATGGCAACCACTGTCGGAGATAAAAAGTGAATTTTTTAATTCGATCTGATTCACGGTATGGTATAAATTTACATCATTTGCTGGTTTGTAATCAATTCGTAGTACGGAGATTTCACCATTGCACTGTTGCGCTTTTTCACGAAACATACGTTGGCTGTGCGAGGCAATCTCCCTGTTATGGATAACCGCACAACCTTCCGATTTCCTGGTTTCAGAGGTGGATTAAGAAAAGTCCGACATTTGATTTGGGTGGGACGCTTTGCACTCCGTATTGTTTTCATGGCAACCACTATCGCAATTAGAAAGTGAATTTTTTAATTCGATCTGATTCACGGTATGGTATAAATTTACATCTTTTGCTGGTTTGTAATCAATTCGAAGTACGGAGATTTCACCATTGCACTGTTGCGCTTTTTCACGAAACATACGTTGGAATCCCGAGGCAATCTACCGTCATGGATAACCGCACCACCTTGCGATTTCCTGGTTTCAGAGGTGGATTAAGAAAAGTCCGACATTTGATTAGGGTGGGACACTTTGCACTCCGTATTGTTTTCATGGCAATCACTGTCGAAATTAGAAAGTGAATTATTTAATTCGATCTGATTCATTTTATGGTACAAATTTACATCATTTGCTGGTTTGTAATCAATTCGTAGTACGGAGATTTCACCATTGCAGTGTTGCGCTTTTTCACGAAACATACGTTGGCAGTGCGAGGCCATCTACCGTCATGGATAACCGCACAACCTTCCGATTTCCTGGTTTCAGAGGTGGATTAAGAAAAGTCCGAAATTTGATTTGGGTGGGACGCTTTGCACTCCGTATTGTTTTCATGGCAACCACTATCGCAATTAGAAAGTGAATTATTTAATTCGATCTGATTCATTTTATGGTACAAGTGTACATCTACTGCTGGTTTGTAATCAATTCGTAGTACGGAGATTTCACTATTGCACTGTTGCGCTTTTTCACGAAACATACGTTGGCAGTGCGAGGCAATCTACCGTCATGCATAACCGCACCACCTTGCGATTTCCTGGTTTCAGAGGTGGATTAAGAAAAGTCCGACATTTGATTAGGGTGGGACACTTTGCACTCCGTATTGTTTTCACGGCAACCACTGTCGGAATTAGAAAGAGAATTATTTAGTTCGATCTGATTCATTTTATGGTACAAATTTACATCTTTTGCTGGTTTGTAATCAATTCGAAGTACGGAGATTTCACCATGCACTGTTGCGCATTTTCACGAAGCATCCGTTGGCAGCGCGAGGCAATCTACCGTCATGGATAACCGCACCACCTTGCGATTTCCTGGTTTCAGGGGTGGATTAAGAAAAGTCCGACATTTGATTAGGGTGGGACACTTTGCACTCCGTATTGTTTTCATGGCAACCACTGTCGAAATTAGGAAGTGAATTATTTAATTCGATCTGATTCATTTTATGGTACAAATTTACATCATTTGCTGGTTTGTAATCAATTCGTAGTACGGAGATTTCACCATTGCACTGTTGCGCTTTTTCACGAAACATACGTTGGCAGTGCGAGGCAATCTACCGTCATGGATAACCGCACCACCTTGCGATTTCCTGGTTTCAGAGGTGGATTAAGAAAAGTCCGACATTTGATTAGGGTGGGACACTTTCCACTCCGTGTTGTTTTGATGGCAACCACTTTCGGAGATAAAAAGTAAATTATTTAATTGGATCTGATTCACGGTATGGTATAAATTTACATCTACTGCTGGTTTGTAATCATTTCGTAGTACGGAGATTTCACCATTGCACTGTTGCGCTTTTTCACGAAACATACGTTGGCAGTGCGAGGCAATCTACCGTCATGCATAACCGCACCACCTTGCGATTTCCTGGTTTCAGAGGTGGATTAAGAAAAGTCCGACATTTGATTAGGGTGGGACACTTTGCACTCCGTATTGTTTTCACGGCAACCACTGTCGGAATGAGAAAGTGAATTATTTAATTCGATCTGATTCATTTTATGGTACAAATTTACATCTTTTGCTGGTTTGTAATCAATTCGTAGTACGGAGATTTCACCATTGCACTGTTGCGCTTTTTCACGAAACATACGTTGGCAGTGCGAGGCAATCTACCGTCATGGATAACCGCACCATCATGCGATTTCCTGGATTCAGACGTGGATTAAGAAAAGTCCGAAATTTCATTAGGGCGGAACACTTTCCACTCCGTGTTGTTTTGATGGCAACCACTGTCGGAGATAAAAAGTGATTTTTTTAATTCGATCTGATTCACGGTATGGTATAAATTTACATCTTTTGCTGGTTTGTAATCAATTCGTTGTACGGAGATTTCACCATTGCACTTTTGCACTTCCTCACGAAGCATCCGTTGGCAGCTCGAGGCAAACTACCGTCATGGATAACCGCACCACCTTGCGATTTCCAGGTTTCAGAGGTAGATTAAGAAAAGTCCGACATTTGATTAGGGTGGGACACTTTGCACTCCGTGTTGTTTTGATGGCAACCACTGTCGGAGATAAAAAGGGAATTATTTAATTCGATCTGATTCACGGTATGGTATAAATTTACTTCTTTTGCAGGTTTGGAATCAATTCGAAGTGAGGAGATTTCACCATTGCTCATTTGCACTTCTTCACGAAGCATCCGTCGGCAGCGCGAGGCAATCTACCGTCATGGATCACCGCACTACCTTGCGATTTGCTCTTTTCCGAGGTGTATTAAAAAAAGTCCGACATTTCATTAGGGCGAGGCACTTTGCACTCCGTGTTATTGACATGACAACCACTTTCGGAACTGAAAAGTGAATTATTTAATTCGATCTGATTCACGGTATGCTATAAATTTACATCTTTTGGTGGTTTGTAATCAATTCGAAGTACGGAGATTCCACCACTGCTCTTTTGCGCTTCTTCACGAAGCATCCGTTGGCAGCGTGTGGAAATCTACCGGCATGGATCACCACACTACCTTGCGATTTCTAGCGTTTAGAGGTGGATTAAGAAAAGTCCGACATTTGATTAGGGTGGGACACTTTGCACTCCGTATTGTTTTCATGGCAACCACTGTCGGAATTAGAAAGTGAATTATTGAATTCGATCTGATTCATGGTGTAGTACAAATTTACATCATTTGCTGGTTTGTAATCAATTCGAAGTGAGGAGATTTCACCATGCACTGTTCCGCTTTTTCTCGAAGCATCTGTTGGCAGAGCGAGGCAATCTACAGTTATGGATAACCGCACCACCTTGCGATTTCCTGGTTTCAGAGGTGGATTAAGAAAAGTCCGACATTTGATTAGGGTGGGACACTTTGCACTCCGTATTGTTTTCACGGCAACCACTGTCGGAATTAGAAAGAGAATTATTTAGTTCGATCTGATTCATTTTATGGTACAAATTTACATCTTTTGCTGGTTTGTAATCAATTCGAAGTACGGAGATTTCACCATGCACTGTTGCGCTTTTTCACGAAGCATCCGTTGGCAGCGCGAGGCAATCTACCGTCATGGATAACCGCACCACCTTGCGATTTCCTGGTTTCAGAGGTGGATTAAGAAAAGTCCGACATTTGATTAGGGTGGGACACTTTGCACTCCGTATTGTTTTCATGGCAACCACTGTCGAAATTAAGTGAATTATTTAATTCGATCTGATTCATTTTATGGTACAAATTTACATCTTTTGCTGGTTTGTAATCAATTCGTAGTACGGAGATTTCACCATTGCACTGTTGCGCTTTTTCACGAAACATACGTTGGCAGTGCGAGGCAATCTACCGTCATGGATAACCGCACCACCTTGCGATTTCCTGGTTTCAGAGGTGGATTAAGAAAAGTCCGACATTTGATTAGGGTGGGACACTTTCCACTCCGTGTTGTTTTGATGGCAACCACTTTCGGAGATAAAAAGTAAATTATTTAATTGGATCTGATTCACGGTATGGTATAAATTTACATCTACTGCTGGTTTGTAATCAATTCGTAGTACGGAGATTTCACCATTGCACTGTTGCGCTTTTTCACGAAACATACGTTGGCAGTGCGAGGCAATCTACCGTCATGCATAACCGCACCACCTTGCGATTTCCTGGTTTCAGAGGTGGATTAAGAAAAGTCCGACATTTGATTAGGGTGGGACACTTTGCACTCCGTATTGTTTTCACGGCAACCACTGTCGGAATGAGAAAGTGAATTATTTAATTCGATCTGATTCATTTTATGGTACAAATTTACATCTTTTGCTGGTTTGTAATCAATTCGTAGTACGGAGATTTCACCATTGCACTGTTGCGCTTTTTCACGAAACATACGTTGGCAGCGCGAGGCAATCTACCGTCATGGATAACCGCACCATCATGCGATTTCCTGGATTCAGACGTGGATTAAGAAAAGTCCGAAATTTCATTAGGGCGGAACACTTTCCACTCCGTGTTGTTTTGATGGCAACCACTGTCGGAGATAAAAAGTGATTTTTTTAATTCGATCTGATTCACGGTATGGTATAAATTTACATCTTTTGCTGGTTTGTAATCAATTCGTTGTACGGAGATTTCACCATTGCACTTTTGCACTTCCTCACGAAGCATCCGTTGGCAGCTCGAGGCAAACTACCGTCATGGATAACCGCACCACCTTGCGATTTCCAGGTTTCAGAGGTAGATTAAGAAAAGTCCGACATTTGATTAGGGTGGGACACTTTGCACTCCGTGTTGTTTTGATGGCAACCACTGTCGGAGATAAAAAGGGAATTATTTAATTCGATCTGATTCACGGTATGGTATAAATTTACTTCTTTTGCTGGTTTGGAATCAATTCGAAGTGAGGAGATTTCACCATTGCTCATTTGCACTTCTTCACGAAGCATCCGTCGGCAGCGCGAGGCAATCTACCGTCATGGATCACCGCACTACCTTGCGATTTGCTCTTTTCCGAGGTGTATTAAAAAAAGTCCGACATTTCATTAGGGCGAGGCACTTTGCACTCCGTGTTATTGACATGACAACCACTTTCGGAACTGAAAAGTGAATTATTTAATTCGATCTGATTCACGGTATGCTATAAATTTACATCTTTTGGTGGTTTGTAATCAATTCGTAGTACGGAGATTCCACCACTGCACTTTTGCGCTTCTTCACGAAGCATCCGTTGGCAGCGCGTGGAAATCTACCGGCATGGATCACCACACTACCTTGGGATTTCCTGGTTTAGAGGTGGATTAAGAAAAGTCCGACATTTGATTAGGGTGGGACACTTTGCACTCCGTATTGTTTTCATGGCAACCACTGTCGGAATTAGAAAGTGAATTATTTAATTCGATCTGATTCATGGTGTGGTACAAATTTACATCATTTGCTGGTTTGTAATCAATTCGAAGTGAGGAGATTTCACCATGCACTGTTGCGCTTTTCTCAAGCATCCGTTGGCAGCGCGAGGCAATCTACCGTCATGGATAACCGCACCACCTTGCGATTTCCTGGTTTCAGAGGTGGATTAAGAAAAGTCCGACATTTGATTAGGGTGGGACACTTTGCACTCCGTATTGTTTTCACGGCAACCACTGTCGGAATTAGAAAGAGAATTATTTAGTTCGATCTGATTCATTTTATGGTACAAATTTACATCTTTTGCTGGTTTGTAATCAATTCGAAGTACGGAGATTTCACCATGCACTGTTGCGCTTTTTCACGAAGCATCCGTTGGCAGCGCGAGGCA
>JAYWIR010000184.1:0-37750 GCA_036172245.1 Raillietiella orientalis
GCTCAGCTCGGACCTCAATCTTTTTCTTCTCCCAACACGGAATGCAGGTTCTTATCGAGGAAGGAGTGATCCAGTGATCTTAAAATCCCAAGTTCTCTAACCATCAAGTTGGCAGCGTGCACTGATGCGCACATCTCGATGGCCAGCGAGCTCTCCCTCGGGCAACTCCATTCGACAGAAAGCAGGTGGACGTTGAAGTCTCCTGCGACTAGGTGCACCAGTTGAAGGCCAGAGATTTCGAGTCAGTGGCTCCTCACCTCGTCCAAAAATGCTATTCTCTCGGCGGGGTAGCGAGAGCCATCCGGTTTGTAGACGTTTGTGGCGACGAGTTCGATGGACTCGGACCACTTGACGACAAGTTGACCCACCTGTCCTTCGTCGTCGTCAAAACGAACCCCACGCACCGCTTCCGCCAATTCACCTCTTGAGAGGAATGCAACTCCGCACGTATTTGCGTCGCCGCACGGCCAAAGTAGCGCTCGGCAAGCGCTTTCTTCCATTTGGGCAGACTGCTCGTTGGAGAATATGTGTATCTCCTGCAGGATCACGAGGTCGGAAGGGCTCAAGGCGTTAGCTACTGATCGCCTCTTCTCGTCGTTCTGCATTTGTTGACGTTCCAGCAAGCGACGGACAGTCGACTAGAAGACGCGATCCTTCGCACTGATGCTGGAAAGATGGCGGCTTGTTGCTTGCTTGATCTGCCGTGCTGACGGTGAGCGGCTCGACTGGTTGAAAGTCCCGGTGGCTACCAGCCTCCGTTCTGCTGCATGCTGCCGAGTTCTCCACCCCAGGTTCTCCACTCTTTGAAGCCTTCGGTTGAACTCTTGCTGATTCGATGCGGGTGTTTCTCGCCTACCTGCTTTATAGCGCCCTACGTCCACTTCCGAATGGGTTATTCACCGTTCGGCGATCGAATTGGCCTCCGGATAGGAGTCCGAGTCACACGCGTTAAACTGACGCATCCCCTGCCGCGAACAACTCGCAGTGTTTGCTGGAATGACGGCGGTCCTGCTTTCAGGTTCCGCCACCATATTGTCGGATGAAAGGTTCGCGCGCAGATTGCAGTGAAAACCCCAATGTACCAGCAGAAGCGGTACAAGCAGTACGAGCGAGGGGATGTTCCCAACTTGTTACGGTGAGATGGAGTACGTCTTCTTCCCAAGGGAGCAGATTTGAGAAACGTAGGCAACTAGCGTCCCATCAATGTAGTGAATTAGGATGCGAAGTTGCTTTCCAAACTCTGGGCGGAGCGACTATGGCAGGTGGCGGAATCCGTGGTGTGTCGGGAGCCGAATTATGCTTTTCCTGGACGAAACATGAAAGTCACCCTATTCCTTACCAGCAACTGGTGGCAGTTGCAACAACTCCAGGCGCAGCTGTCATGACGATTCTGGATTCTTCTCTGATCACGGAGAAGAAAGCCAAGAAGGAATGCACGCGTCAGAAGACCTTGCACTTGCATTCGATTTACTTAGAGTTTTCGACTGCGTGTACCAGGCATTTGTTCTGGAGTTCCTGGAACGCATGGCTTTACCGACCGTTCTCTGCACTCCTGCTGGCACTTTGCATTCACCAACATTGCTTCTAGCGACTGGCACGTGTGCGGCGTACCGGTTCAGCATGCTATAAGGCAAAGTGAGGGCCTCGGCCCTATGTTCTTCAGCATCTATTTCGAGTTGGTGCTAAGAGCATACAGGGAAACATTGGCAACCGTACCGAGCTCGTGTCCCGGCACATCCTGCTGTGTCGACCAGGGCAGACGATCTTCTGCTGCTTATCCCCGGGTCCACCTCGGCATCTGCTTTCGAGGGCTTTTCGAGTTGCTTGTTTGCATGACAGCCCTGGAGGTAAGCAGAGAGTAGTCGTTCAGCTTTACATTTGGTGCGGAGCGTGCGGGATGGCCGGACTTGATCCTCTTGAGGATCCCCACGGGCGGGTACTTTAAGTACCTTGGCGTTTCTCTGGAGACTTCCGCGCAGCAGAAGTCTGGTCCAAATGTCTTCAAAAGGTGAAGTTGGCGAAGTCACCCATTCCAGGGCGGCAAGTTTTTATTAATGAAAAGGTTACAACACTACATTTTTAATGAAAGGCTGTGGCTCTGCCTTATCTTGCAATCCTTTCTTGATACCTTATCCAGTGAATTTTAGTGTTCAGACTCTGGTGGTTGAGCATCTAGGAACTCCAGTGGGTTGGCGGCATCGTCCGCTGGATGTCCTAAGCGGTGCGTCCAGTAGATGTCTCTACTGCATCCAATAACAGAAGATACCATAATTTTTCTCATCTTAGTGGCGAATTTTCTAGAGATGCCTAAGCTTTTGAGGTCTCCATCATTTTTGGGGTCCCGTGATCCTAATGCTGCAACAATAAAGGCGTGCACTTCGACCTTCATTCCTCCGCGGGATAAAAGCGCGGCAATCTCTCGGTATTTGTTTTCCTTCTTCATTCTGTTAGTAAAGAATGCCTATTCCCCATTCTCAAAAGGGCATGTAACATCGATCACCACCATTTTCAGAGCTTTTTGGAGACAAAATCTGGTCAAAGTGCCGAGTTAGTCCCTGGAACTTTGATCTTAGCCAAAAGGCCGAGAAGCAAGTCCTGCGAGTTTTACTTGCAGGAAAGAGTCGCAGTGTGGAACGCGTTTCTGGCTTTCCTCCTCCGCCCCCTACTTTCTGTGTGTTTCGCTCCACCTTAAGTCAAGACAAGGGCAAGGGCAAGGGGACTCCTCAGAAAAGCCGTGTGAGGCACACGGAGGTCCCCGGTCCGTCTGAAAGATTTGTGCGCTTCATGCAGGGTGGTGGACTAGTGTTCCTGACGATGGAGAGCATGGAGCGTCAGCTCCAAATTAGCAAACTCGCAATTACAGCGAGGTTATGGACAACGCCTTGGTGCGTCCCCACACGCCTGCTTGCTAGCAGAGCGACCGGCTGCAACGGATTGACTTCAGTTCTTGTGGTTTACCCCAGCAGACTGAACCATCTTGGTTTTCAGCTGCGTGACCTGGTTGCCTTGGTGAAAGAGAACACGTGAATCTCCTGCCTCTCTGCAAACTGCATTTGTTGGCTTCAGGAGTCAGTTTCCGCGTGGGCTAAGATCTGCGGCTCTAGCGATTCGAAGTACCCATGCCTCCGTAGAGGCGTGTACACTAGAAAACCCCTGCAGGAGATCGTTTCCAGCCCACGGAAACTACTGTAAACCTCATTTACCCCCCCTGTCCCCACGCTGCCCTTCCTGAAGAACGCTGGGGACAGCCAGGAGGAGGCATCGCGAAAAGTGTCCTGCCTCTTTGGAAGCAGGAAAAAACTCGTGAAGGCGTGTACATCTGGGGAGCTAGGGGCGCTGCAACCCCGAGTGTCCCGCCTAAAGGACTTGTGCGCTGGGGTGAGTTGCTCGGAATACCTCCGTAGGAGGTGAAGTGACCTCCAGCGCTATGGGACAGTGGCACCCTTTTCTTGGATACGCAAGAGACGGCGCTGTTTGTGTGGCGTTGGAGACTCCTTCGCAGAGTACGCCTCTCCCGTTGGACCCTTGGGAGTGTAGATACCAATTGTGCAGGTTGCGGGAACAAAAAACCTTCCTTCACCTAATCATCGAGTGTGTCGTCCTCCGCCCAATGTGGAATCGACTATTGTCGATTCCGAACATTCCGGATGGCGACCCCAAAAACATTCTCCTTCGCCTCCTGATATGAGGCACCCTGCCAGGAACTGCGTGTGTTGCAGTTCTCTGTTGCATATGTGGAATCCTGGATAAGTTGGCTGCTTCAAAGAGGAGCTGCAGCAGCCGAAATTTCATTTAGTAGGCCGTCATATCCATTAATAAGGTTTCCCGATGGCCCTGGCTGAGAAAAATTTTACCGGCATTCGTCCACATCCAAACTCGAATGTAGAAAACCCCTCGCAGCGAACTGTGATCCCTTTTCTTCCCTCATTTCCTCGTAAAACATTACCCTCCCCTTCGTGTTTTTGTTGTTTCTGTGGTTTACCTCTTCCCCTTTGCAAGCAAAGAGGACCTCATCCGGCTTAGGGCCAATAAACACAAGTGTTACAAGACAGGCACAATCACGCGTTATGCCTGAAAAACATGCGAAGACTTTATTATGGAATTTTTTTTGTTAAAATTTTAATAATAGATGCCCCTGCATATTCGGGAGAAAAACCAGCAGAAGCGCGTCCTGTTTCCTTCGAAAGACGAATGCTGGCACATTGTGTCAAAGTATGGGTTCCTGAGAGCCTTGAGCTCCGGCGCTGCCCAGGCAGAAAGGAACCGTCTTGGTTGCCGTCTCACTTTCGGCCCACCAGGAAACAAAAATGGCAAAATGTAACTTCCACTTCGGCAAATTGCCTCGCTACCACAAGCCGAACTTTTGGATCACTTGCTAGCGTTGTGTACTTCAATGCATGGTGGCAGGAGTCCTTTGCGTCATGAGCTGTTAATATGGGAATGCTCCCTAAACACTTTTGATGCCAGCGACTTCTCCTGAACCCCATGCAGGAGAGAAAGAAGTGGAATCGCCTAGCTGCCACATTACTTGGCGCAAGAGAGATCAAGCTACTCGACGACTAAAAGACAGTAAAGCTGATGCATGCCCTCACGCTTCCGAAGCGGACAGAGGGACTTCTCCTGTAAAGCGAACTTTGAAGTATACCCAGGAAGAACTAGTGTTCCTTTCCGCTTCTTCGGGTACTTCGGTGCTCCTATGGCGATGGAGGCCGGACTTTCTGCTGTTTTTACACTAGGAATACCAGTGCAGTCATCGTCGACACATCGTTTCCGGAAATGCCGTTTATCCGAACTGATCGAGGTGCGGGACGATGGAATCCTTTTCCCTAATCTTTTGGTTGACTGCTGTGTCCTCCGCGAACTGTAGCGGAGACCAGCTTTCGCGGTCCCGCTCGGACGGACACTGAAGAGGAACTGCTGGGCTTTCAGGTGACGCGGTGGTTGCAGCAATCTGCTGCATTTGCAGCATCGTAAAGACCCGCTGCGTAATGGAAACAACAGCTCTGAGAAAGTGGGTCGAATGTCCGGCAGCTGATTACATGAGGACTGCTGCAAGGTGGCCTTATCTGAAAGAAAAAGCAGAGGCGAAAGTTGTATTCATCAACTGCCGTCTGATGCACTGCTATGAACGGGGTAACCAGGTGAAACTTGCCTCCTCCCACCCTTTAATTTTTTTTTTTATTGTTCATTACCGTTTGCTGGTGGTGTTTTTATTTTTATCCCAGTGCCGCTCGCAGCGATCTCAAAGACCCTGTTTTATCCCCGTCTATGTATTTCTTCTTTTGTTGTCCCCTGATCCCGTGCCTCGTTCTTTACTTCCGCTATCCCGGCCTGCGTATCAGGAAACTTTCTCCATTGCTTGTTTTGTTTTTTGTTGGAAACTTTGTTTCCAGCTTGTTTATTCTTAATAAAATAAACTCCCCTGAGTGACCGAGTGAGAAATCCCACTGGAGATCTTGCAGATCTCCTGTAAGAGTGCCAAATCGGAGGGATGTGAATCCATCGCTACAGCTAGACTCATCGTTGTTCTTCAGTCTCGCTGACGCCACCGACCACCTACGAGAACAGGTGATTCCCTGCACTGTGGCAGCGAAGGTAGCTTCTTGTTGCTTTTCTTGCACGGCGAGAGGACAGTCGGCAGCACGGCAGAGAAGTAGGAGCGGAGGAGCCTGCGTCCTCTACTGAGCTGCACACAGCAGAATCCGTTGGAAAATTCTCTGTTTTTTTCTTTTTTTGTTTTGGTTGTTACCTTCTAGATTTTTTTTCCCGATTCAGGGCGATTCCTAGTTTGCCTTTAGCGGGTCTTAGCTGATGCAGTAGCCGAGCTTTTTACAGTCGCGGTAAGTACAGCAAGGGCCCTTGCGCGCGCAAATGTTGCTTGCCGGTCGCTGCCCAGCACACCAAAGGTGAACAACCTTTCCGCTCACCTGGGGCTGGGAAGGTTAAAGCCTCCGATCCGCCATTGTGACTGGCGCCGTGGAGGGAATGATGTGGAGGGATGCGACCCGTTTAATAAGGCTACAGCGCGTGAACCATGGCGAATACTTCCAGAGCCTGACGAGCTCACGATCGGAAGCGCACGGGCCGATGGCTGAGAACCGGACCACGAACAAATAGTCCATAGCCCAGGGAACGACCTCGTTTAAGCGGATCATCTGCAAAATGCGAAGCAGGAGCTGAACAAAGGCTGTATCCTTGTAGTGTACCACACAGTGCTTCAGCGCGCTCACGGGCATCACGGCAAGAATGTCGTTCGTTGCATAGATGATCGGCGAACCCGTCCGAAATCAAGGTGCTCACCTTGTGGCAGAGAGCAGGCTTGTAGCCTTGCGTAACGAACGCCTGCAGCTCCAAGTTGTTTGAGGGCGCACCGTTTGCCGCCGAGGTCTTGGAGCGGCAGCAAAACGTAAAGCCGATGGCGAGTAGCAATCGATAGAAGCATGCAAACCTTACGAAGAAAATCATGTGGAGCAGACTGCTTCTTCCACCTTAATTGGAATTTTCGTGGACTCCATTTTCATAAGAAAAAAAGCCACAATGCACAAAGAAATACAGTCCAAAAATTCCTAATCGGAGCAGTCACATTGTACACCTGAATTCAGGAAGGGAGGAGGCCGCTTTCGAAGCTGCTAAACCATGGGACAATACTCGAAGTGAAAAGACAGAAGTCTTCCGTGGTAGCAATTGGATCGGCGAGGGAAGGGCAGCAGAGCTGCATAAGTTTGGGGATCCCAACAGTTCTGGACTTTAAATACTTCGGTGTACTGTTAGAGCATTATTTCATGGCGATGACGTGGTCCAGCTAAGTTCAGAAGGCACATTCGGCGATTCCTTGTTCCGGGACGGCATGTTTTTCTTGTCGGAAACGGGCGGGATATGAAACACCTTCGTGTCCCCTGTTTCTAACCCTGTTTTCAGCTGGAGGTCAGTCAAGCAGCATAACGAGGCGGAGGAAGAACCTACTGAAAAGTGCCTTGCGGAACAAAAGGATGCTTCGAGACCACCTGGAGGGCTTGTGCTCTCCTCGCTGCGACAGAGGCCTCAGTCTTTTGTCGCTCGAACAACTTCTCCGCAAGAGACACTCACCTTAGTGGCAAAGATGTGGAGCACCAACTGCTACCAGCTTACACAACACATAATCATGCGAGCCCTCAGCTACGCGGGACTGTACTCGTCCTTGGCATGCCGGTGTAGATGTAACATATCCAGCTGCGAAGTGGTGATTCGGCAATTGGGAAAGCTGACCAAAGCAAATTCCTGGGTTTCCTGATGGCCCGCGAACAGTAGTGCCTGTCTGCAGCAAACCGTTTGATGCTCTATCCAAATGGTCATAAACCCAGAAGAACGAGGTAATCCGGAAGATGTGACAGCTGTCACAACAACCGCTCGCTTCAGGTTGTCATCGTGCAGGCTATTACGCGTGCGAGAGCAGAAAAGACCTCCGTAGCAGCGGCACTGCTATATTCCAAGAGGTACCTGTTCTGCAGTCAGCAGGCCAAATGGAAGGAACAATGTAAGATCGTTGGAAAGCCGAAGGAGTTAAGTGCTAGGACTACGGGCCAGCTAACGGAAGCTGAGACCCCAAGTACCCCACCGGAGGGAATACTGTGCTGAGGCAAGCAGCTCAAAATCTTGCATAAAGTCCTCGAATGTCCCCCAGCGCTGAAAAACAATCAGGGCCTTCCTCTGAAGTGGCAAGAATCGGCAATTCTGCTGCTGCACTGGGGCATCTCGTGCAACGACCACCGGTCTCACTGCTGCTTGGGAGATGTAGGCCAGCACTGTGGCAGGTGCGGGTGGCGGAAATTCCTCCAGCACTAGCATATAGACTGCGTTGCCCTCCAGCCTCTCTGGCTGAGTTTCACATTTGACTAGGTGTATAAACAAACCCCGGAGACGTCTTTAAGCGTCTCTTTGTGCGCCATATCCTTTCGCCCGCCGCGTTCCAATCAGCTCTTTGCTGCCTACGGGGGATTGTTACGGTCCTGGAGCTTTGCACAAAAAGGATGTTAAGAAAGGGACGCCATCTGCTTGATCATGCGCTTTCTGAAACTGCATCAAAGGTACCCTACTCGGCCTCTCGACTAAGATCAAAGCGTTTCGGAATCCAAGTATTCCCCAATACTCCAACAAAAGAACAAATGGTTGCCAAAGCAAGTCAGATTTTGAACTCTGGCCTCTCGCCTTGGCAAAAGATGGATGCCTTAAGAACATTTTACTTTCCAAGCCTGGTCCATTTCCAAAGGCTGGGCACCCATCAGAAACAGGAATGGAAGTTTGTTGATCGGGACATACGCAAAAATATTAAGGAATTACTTCATCTCCCATCAAGAGCAGCAAAAGAATTTCTTTATGGTGATCGGAAAATGGGATGCATGGCGTTGATGCGGCTGTCGGATGAGGCGGACACCTTCATCATAGATAGTTGCTTCAAGCTCCTTTCATCCCACGATGAGTCAGTCTGCCAACTTGCCAAGAATTCCTTACGTGAGGAAGTGCAAAAAAGAATTCTGCAACTACCCACGGAAGAAGACATGGCAACGTTCATGAATGGTGACTGCTCAGATAAATTCTCAAGAACTGCTGGCGATATAAAAAGCAAATGGACTACAGGACGTCAAGCATCTTCCCGGATGCATGCAACTTGGAGTTTTGAAGATCAAGAACTCAAGCTCCAAGTAGGAGACCTATCCTTCAACTCCAGGATGCGCAGAAGAATCACTGTTGCGATTCGCGATGCACAAAGGCATCAAGCATGGCTCGACCTCATTAATAAGCACCCTGATCAAGGAAAAGCCATGCGATGTGTTGGACTGCATCGCGCATCAAGCTATTTCTTAAACAACGGGGATTATCTACGATTTGCTGACTATCGCTTCATCCACGCCGCACGGTTAAATCTTGTACCCTTAGGGGTGTAAATAGAAGACCTGCTGCGGAAAGAAGCTGCAGTAGGTGTACCCTCCGAGATGAGACGTTACCTCATGTACTTAATCACTGCATGAGGCACTCTCGTCTCTACACTGCTGGTCACGATGAAATCGTAAGACGCTTAACTAAGGCAGCTGTTGAAGTTGCTGGATGGCAGCTTTTGTCAGCAAACCAACCCATAAGAGGAAGTGAGAGCTCGCTGCGACCGGACTTAGTCTTGCAAAAGGCTAACTCCGTCGTTGTCTTGGATGTTTCTTGTCCGATCGAGAACATGGAAGAAACCTTCGTTACAACTAGAAAGGAGAAGGAGGACAAGTACCAAGATATCGTCCAATTCTACAGAAGGAACGGATGCAGCGCCGAAGCCCGTGACATTCTGGTTAACTCTCTTGGATCATGGGATCCAAGGAATAATTCAGTTTTGAAACAATTGAGAATCCCCCGTCGTTATTGCGACCGGATGCGCAAGCTGATGGTCGCATCCTGCATACAATTCAGCAGGGATATCTACTGGACGCATCGTCTAGGGCATCCTGCCAGTGATGCTCTATCCAAATGGCCAGAAACTGAGGAACTCCAATAAGCTGTCCTTGTACATGGGCCCAAAGAAAAAGATAAGGAGAGACATCAAAGCACTCCAGCAAATTTGTACTTTGTCTTGTAACTTTTTCAATAAAAAATATCTGTGGCAACCTCAGATGGAACTTGACGGCATTCTGAATACGATGGACAGTGCAGGAATGTGGAAATGTGATCGTTGTTCCAGCCTTCCCCCTTAACTGTATACACTGTTTTTTGTATTATTCCTGTTTTCGTTTGCTTTTTGTTCTTCCGTTGCCGAATCCAGCCTCACTGGCGTCCTTGGTGGTAACTCAACCAGTTGTAAAAATTTTCTGAAGTTGTAGGCTCGATGGCATTGCACAAATTTGTTATCAGAATAAGCGTCCCAGAGCTTGCGAGTCAGCAGCTTTGCGTTACACGAAAGCACTGGCAGACTCGTATGTCCACTGAGATTCTTCCAAGCTGTTCTGCGAAAGCTGCAATTTTTCAGCTTGGCTTCACGAACTGTTCCAGATCTCCAATGGGGAACCCCAGAAGCTCTACCTCTTCAAAATGTGGTCCGCGCAGCCATTTTGCAGAGTAACGCAGTCTCCAGAAAATCATTCATTCCTACCTTGTATAAACCCATGGAGAGATATCCTTCTTGCGGGTAAACTTTGCGTTTGGTTACGGCTGCCGCTAAAGGAAAAGAAGCTCCATCGCTACACTGCCTCCTTTTCACGACAAGCGTCTCTTTTGGGCAGATGCCTTCACTTCTTTTAGTTCATGAGAAGTGCACGCATTTCCTTGTCAATCCTTGTTTAGAGCTCCAGATATTTGTCCTTCGCTCCACCATGAAGTCTCCGCAATAACCCACTAGCGAAAAAAAAACACCAGCTGAGGACGAAGCAAAAAACGCGTCCGTTCGCGACAGGATGAGCTGTGAAATTCTTCGTCGCTCCGCTGTTCGTCCCCCTGAGTTTCGTGTGCTATGCTTCTTTCCCGTAGAACATAAGCACCCAAAACCTTTTGGAAAATCCTTGTCAGCCACAGAGGGATCCGGGTTCCGACTGGAGGACTTGTGTGCTACGCATAGGGATGATGTTCTGAGCTTCCTTGCGCCAGAGAAGGTGGAGCTTCAACAGCTGTTTATAAGACTATTCCCCACGGCATGATTAGGAACCACACCTCGGTGCACTCCTGCATGCCGACTCGTGAAGAAGGGAACCGGCTGAGAACTCAAGTCCCTCCTCGTCGCTTGCGAGGAATGCCCAAGTCCTTGCTGATGCTTCGCAAGATAGGTGCCCTGGTAAAGAAAAACATTGGCATCTTCTGCCTTATTACGAACTGCAGACTGCGGGGTTTCAGGAGTCCATCTTCTCTCGGTGAAGTTTTCACTGCGCGAGCGAAACGGGGAACGTTTGTCTGCAACAACCGCCCGAGACCCGTCTGAGCCACCCTTCCCGATGAAAGCAAGTGATTCCAAGTTTCCATCAAGTTGCCAGGAGTCGGGCTGAGAAAAAGAATCTCTTGGGCTCGTAGACAACTAGGTAACTCAAGGAAGCTGTCCTCCCACCACTCTGGAGAGTCCCAAACAAAGGAATTCTTCGCTTATGGGTGCTCCAAAAGATTTCTTGAGAATCTCTTTATAGCCATAAATGTTACAGACAACCGCAACTTCCCTCTAAAGTAGCAAAAGTGTCCCAGCAACGGCTTGATTGAAGCATTCCATGTAAAGCGTGTCTCTATCATTGGACCATTTTAAATGAGAGTGCGGAGTGACACAGCAGCGGAAAGAGAGGGATCCACACCTTCTTGTTGACTATGTTGCCTTAAGGCCCTCTTGAGTTTTTTTGCCACAGCTCTTCAGAGTCCCAGGAACAACCGAGAGGAGCAATCAAGCTCTTCTCCATGCACTACAACAAGCCTCGTGCTCAGCAGCTGTGTGCTAAGTTCGAGGCATAGTAAGGGCAAAGAACGCCTCTGGAAGTGACCTAGAAAGGACGAACGCAAACTTACGCATATTGTCCTGAAAATATTGGGACGTAAGGGATCCTTGTGACACAGTGACCCCTTCTATACTCACCGCAACAAACATGTTTCATAACTTTAGTTTTTATTTTTGCTCTCCCTCACACGCCGAGTGGCAGGTGGGAATGAACTTTATTTTTTGATGTATGTAATAGAACGAATTGTTCCACCAAGAATGTAAATTGATTATTTTCATAATAAACGTCTCTGCGAATCTTTGTGAGAAGCTTAGTCAATCCTTTCGACAAACATCCGTTAGCATGATGCGCATATGAGACTAGCTTGTTGCCTTCGTTTTAGTTCCGCCTTCCTCGTGACGGAAAGAGACATTCTCCTCAGTAGCCTAACGAAGAAATCTAAAGAAGGACTAGCAGGAAATAAACAGTTTCCATGCAATCAATCATCAAGTATTCGTGGAACACTCAAGTTTACCAATTGAGTATCCGAATGCGGATATGTACCAATGAGCTTTGGCAACTCAGAATCGCTTCGTGAAGTTCCAGGATTGTTTTCTGGCAGGGAGCAGTCACGCAAATAAAAACTACATAAGGAAAATTAGGAATATATTGCTGAAAAATCAAAGATACAAAATACTAGTTGGCAAAAGTTATTGTCCCTTGACTGTTATCAGAGAGAGACAACTTCACTAAAACTTTCTGCAAAAGTGTTACTCCGAAGGTCCAGCTTCTCCCCAGCTCCTGTCGTAATCCTCTGTTAAAAATCAGGAAACAGAGGTTTGTTGGCGGATATTCCTGTCGAAACAACAAATATGTAATTTTGTCCTCATGCAACAGTTCTGAGATACGGAATGCGGACGACAAGCACGCACAACCAGACGAGTTGTAAAAATCTCCGAAGAACCAAGCATCAAGATTTCCGGAAGAAATACAGAAAGCGAAGCAAGAAAATGTCACTCTGAGTAATCTAACTTCTCCATTACCCGGATTGTGTATTCGAAGACATCAAGACGAACATCGACGCCTCCACCCAATGAATACGTCACATCCTTGTGTTTTTGAGGATCCCGAACGTCGCAGGGCATCTATTCATTGTGAGCAAACACAACGTCGTCAATGTTGAGCGCTCACCGTGTAAAGACGATTATGAGGTGGGTGAGGCTTTGCAGAAAGTGACTTCACTATCGAGTCCAAAAATGTTTGGGGAACTTCTAAAAAAGGGCTGCCACTGTCCAGCGCCATGTCGCTGATATCGCCAAAATCAAACTTTTGGGTGCCATACGAAATTCTATGAATCGAAAATAGAGATGGACAAATCACATTATGAGTCCATTTTCAAATGCAAAACCAACACCTTTTCGCGATATTGCAAGATTCAGCCTTACTCATTTTAAACAAACTACTCGAAAGCTATTCTTGTCAATACTGCAAAATCACCTGAATGTCTACCATGACCTAAAAAATGCTTGCTCACTCATTAAATATGAACGTAGGCACGTCTTTGAACTTTCCCACGGTACTTAAGAGCGGTTTTGTGACTGTATTATTTGCTTTTATCCAATCTTTAGAGTCCACTCCTCCAAAAGTTATTTTTGTTCGGAACTCACTATCAAAAAGCAAATTTCAGATTTACGTTTTCTTTACTCCTTTTCTTACTCTCCAAGAGATAATCCGTAGACCTTGGCCTAGAAACGAACTCTTGCAAACCCTTTAGGTCCACTCCCAAAAGTCCCTCTCCGACCATAAAATTATGCAGATACGTAGGGTTTGTGTCCAAAGTGAACAGATCCAGAGTGACATCCTTCTTTACAAACGACGAGGAGTTGTCGACATTTAGAACCTGGATAAATCTCAATTAGCAACTCGCAAGCCTTTGACTGCAGAGTTACCTCTACGATGTCTGAACCTTTTCTGGCTGTCGTTGTCAATCCCCAAAACCGTCTCTTGACAGTTTTTTTCTTATCCTTCCAGGTGCTGGATTTTTTAGGGTCGAATCGATGATGCCACTCTAATAGAATCATGTTAAGGACACATTGGCGGTTTTTTTGGTGGACCACTCACTGCACCACTTCTTTTCGCACTCGATATCGGGAAGCCAAGTGCTTCCAAACGTGCTGTCTGGGTTAAGCTTGAATTCCTGCCGAGGTGAGCCGACTTTCACAGTGGTGTACAGCTGATGCTAAAAATTTAGGATTCCTCATCTCGGGGTAGATTGGTGCAGTTTTTACCGCAATCGGGTTGTATCCAAAGGAGACTGTATGAACAGGGGCTTCTGCTCTGTTGTGAGCGATCCTGAGGAAACAACATGCTCTCTCAAGTATTACAGTAAAGAGTGTGTTGACACAACGACTTCAGGAACTTACCCTGCAAGGGCGAGAAAACAGAAATCACGGCAAGCATGCTGCTGAGGATGCTGAGAGAGATTTCTCTGAAGAGTACGATTCTTCAATTGAAAGTAGTTTTTTATAGTGCAAACACGGAACGAATGTTTGGAACACCTGTCTTTTGGAATCTTGACACGTGGTCCGAATGCATCTTCTCTCGCCAACTGCATGTTGCACAAGATATTTATCTTGAGGCGGAGTGGCCAATGGATGAGATCGTCCTACAGTACAGAACACACGACGTGGGCTGAAGCCGTACTTGCCCAAGTGCATCCCTCTTGTATTTTCTGATCAGTTTTCGCTGCTGATTTCAACGGAGGCTTGGAACAAGCACGACCTTATGAAAAAGTATCTTCATGCTCTCTGGTGGGATCTGCTATGAAAAGCAGCCAGACTTCTTCCTCACGATATATTGTTAACAGATGGATCTGGAAACGTTTTGAAAACTGAGGTCATGGAAGTCGAAGTCACTCCTTGGAACATGATTGACAGCTTCCGTCAAACCAAGGAAATACATGATCCGACACGGACTGAATCCTAATTGCCATCGCGGAGCAGCCATACGATAAAGAGAAGCAGGAAGGGTCATTGTGAAATTCCTGCAGATGTTCAAAGAAGGAAGTGTTTCACAGTGTTCCAATGAGGCAGACGAGAAGAATTTTTGAAGCGTGTATGTCTGTTCCCTCATCTTCCAAACAATAAGCAATCTTTTTAATGGAGTTTCCACTGTGCACGCTGAAAATGTCCTTTTTTTAAATTCCGAATACAGCGCTATAGAAACGCGGAATGTAATCTGCGAACGATCTTTTTGCGTTGATGAGAGTGTTTTTCCGTTTGGAATTTACTTCATGACATTTGAGCTCAGAAATTTGTTTGGGAAGTCACAAAAGTGTGTTTCACATTCTTGATGTGTACGATATGTTGGCAAGCTTCAAGGAAAATTTGAAGCAAAATAAAAAGACCAGATTTCACGGATAGGATTTCGAGAAGCCGAAGTAATGTTTCCTCTTCTTCGTATCATTTCGCAAATATTCTTCCAAGACGTCAAGAGATCAGAATTGGAATCCAATAACCGCAGCAGTAGATAATGCATCCGACTACTTGCATTCCAGCTCTTATGGCCACCTGTCTCACTTCTGACCGTAGCGCGTCTACGAAAGCAGGCGGTTGACCACCCTGCTCAGATTAGAACCAAGTTGAATGCAAGCATGCTGACATCTGTAGAGCAAAAGCTGCTCAACACTGAGACTCCTGCTTTTTTTTAATGAATGGTTCAACTAAAATTTTCCTTGCTAGCAGCTATGCATAGAGGAAGCGTTAACAATTTACTGTATCCTTCTCTATTGCAGCGTTTTTTTTCCCCGTCGTTCCTGTGAGATTCCGAAATTTTTCACCTGTCCTTTGCGCAGATGCCGCATTGCCGTGGCTTCTCATCTCCTTTCATTGACGTAAAGAGTTACTTCGTCTGAGTCGTCCAGGAAGTTCCGTTGTCCTGCTCGAAAATATTTGCAACTTTGCATTCCACCTGATGTAGAGGTCACTTTTGCTTTGTTCAATCCATTCCTCTGTCGAATTCGTCTTTTCCAACTGCAACCTGGCAGCAGCCCCGCTTCGTCTTCGCTACGACGGGCGGTTGTGACGTCATAGTTTGAGTCGTTCATCGCGGCAACCAGGACTCCACATGCAGTCGGTGGCCAACTTACTCTCTATTTTTCGGTTGCCAACTGCAGCAATAGCGTGTCTAGCTGTGGCAGTTTACTCCGTTGCTCGTTTACATCTCAAGATGAACATTAATGAAGAAAGGTTGTTGCGTGGAGTAACCCATCAATCATCTCTAAGAGCTCCTTGAGGCTCCACAGCTTGTTTACGACAGAGCTGAATGAGCTTGGAAAGTGGAAATGGGTTTTAGAAGTCCGCAATGCAGTACAGAAGACAGAACTGCATTTACACGAGCGTAGACCAATGCAGCGATACTTGTGTGGCGCGGTGAAGTGAGTAAAAATTCCGCTTGTGCACTTCAAGAGTTGAGTAATAAAGCAAAAGTTGCGAGTGTGAAGAATGGACTCCCTAAACTACCAATGTCAAGTCGCTTCTATCGTGCTCTTGTTTGAATACAAAGCTTCGTTTTCATAGCTGGGCATCGTGAATGCTTGAAGAGGCTGCCGGAAGCACGGTGTTCTAAGTTGATTAGGAATGTCGTGATACACGGGAGAAACGCAACTTTCAATGCAGGATTCATGTCAGCAGGATGCTCACAAAAGGTCGATGTTGCACCCTCCAATGTGCTCAAGGATACATTTTGGATCTTCTAATGTTTCCTTGGAATTTATTTTAAAAGACGCCTTGTTTTTTTCTCAGAAACCCTTCTTATCAGTCTTCAGGAAATTGAAATTGCATCAGAAGTGTAGCAACCAAGTCAAATGTTACTGATCTTTCCTTGCAGCTGCATCTTGCTCTTGGCAGCACTGTCGGTAGAATGCCTCGTGTCCTCATGGTGGAGAAGGATCTGTTGCACGCAGTCCACTTATGGAGTAAAAAAGACGAATGAGTCTCACCGTTCCATAAGTGGCCGTCTGAAGGCAAAGACGCGAAGGATGCATCTGTCTGAAAACAAAAGTTTGTGAATCACGTGTCTTGAATGATGCAGCATCTTATTTTACGTACAAAAAAAACAGAAGCACCCAGAGGATGAAAACTTCTTTTCTGCTGAGTTCTCGCTGTCTCTTTCCATTATGATTCAGGGAGGCTTGGTATGAAATTTTAGTCTGTTATTCCTTCTGTGTTACCATCTTTCGCCCAGCCATGACTGTACGAAGGGAGAAAAACCGAATTCGAGACAGAATGTGCGAAACAGTCTGCTTCCAAAGATGACGATACTCTACGATTTTAGTTCTGCAAAAGGACACAAAGGAAGCAACAGCGACGTGATGAAAAAAGATATTGGAATTGTATTGAGGTGATGCCACCGAAAACCTCAATAGACTTTAAGCACACCTTGTCAGTGTAAGGTTGAGGTTCCTTCTAGACAGGTAGGCAAGTGTCGAACCACCAGCATGCGGGAAAACAGTCGGTTGCGTTTCGTCGTGCACAAACAAACTGTTGAGCCTCAAGCAGCTTTTCGGGATGATTGATGGGTTTCTGCACGCAGCAACCTTTCCTCATTAATGTTCATCTTAAGATGTAAACGAGCAACAGAGTAAACTGCCACAGCTGGACACGCAATAGCTACAGTTGGCAACCGAAAAATAGCTCTGGCGTGGAAGAGAGTAAGTTGGCCACCGACTGCATGTGGAGTCCTCGTCGCCGCGATGAACGACTCAAACTATGACGGGCGTAAGTGACGTCAAACTATGACGTCACAGCCGCCCGTCGTAGCGAAGACGAAGCGGCGCTGCTGCCAGGTTGCAGTTGGAAAAGACGAATTCGACAGAGGAACGGTCATAGCAGCGCGAAAAATGCAAGTTGTCACATGCACGCTTGACAGCTGCAGTCATGGGAACGCTGTTCTTGTCTCTTGGAATCATTCATGCATGCTTGTTAAGTAATGGAAGTTCGAGGAAGCAAAGTGTCCGTTCTGTCGTTGTTCGCAAGCTTCCCTTGCATTGAGTCAGTCCGTGTTTTTCTCAAATATCGTGCTCTCGCCACTTCTGGCGTATATGGTACGTGAGGCAAACGTCATTCTTGAAGAAAGAAAATTCGGATTCGGAAATTTGTTCCCCTGAACACGCGAAAGCACTGTAAGCAAGGCGGCAAAATCCTTCACAGGTCATTCTCTGCTTGTGGTTTGGGGCGTGCAGAAGTGCAGTTTGTAGTGTGCAGAAAACTGCATTTGATTGTTTAATTTTTAATCAGGGAATGGGGATACCACCACCCACGCTTGGATACTCCTTCTCGTCTGTTAAGAAGCGCATTCTTAGTTTGATTCCGAAGAAGTGATTTTCAGGTGGTTCGCTCTCGAACTCTGTGGAACATCTTCTGTGAACATCTGCAGCAGCATCACAAAGACACTCCTTGTTTCTCTCTACTGGACGGGGATCCTGCTTTGCAGATGAGGTTTCTGTCCGTTTGGAAGCACGATTTCCATGGTTTGACTGGATCTCTCAAAGGAAAAGTACTCAGATCGTTTCAGAGAGCTGCTTTGTCTTCCAGATGTGAGTTTACGGGAGTGTAATTCAACAGACGACAAAATCATGAACGAGAAACCTGGCTACCGAAGCGCTCTCTGAGACTTTGAGTAGTGGATACGTCGGGAAATCGCAAGAAATCCCTGTCATATGTTAACGTTCGTTTGGTAGCTTACTAGATGGGCTTGAACGAGATGCCAAAACTGGTTAGCTAGTCCAAGAAGGTTGCACTTGGGCAAATACACTTCTGGTCTATGTCCTGTGCGCGGTACTGTAGAGCGATCTCATTAATCGTCCAATTCATTCAAGATTCCCACATGTGCAAGAGCAAGTAATGGGAGAATCAGTATTCGGAATACATGGGAAGCTTTAAAAACAAAGGCGTTCGAAACGCCTATGTTCGAAACATCTGTTTTGTGTTTGGATTATCAAAAAGTAATGTTTATTCGATGATTGTGTGAAAATCACTGAGCATCTTTTTCAGCCTTCTCGTTATGTTTTTCTTCAGTTCGCGCTGCGAGAGTAGGATGTTGCAATCTTCTATTCAGAAGACTGTTTGCTCAGCTGCATGAGATAAATGTTTATGTTAATAAACACGAACATTTAATAAATGTTTTCTCGGTGGGGTTTTTCACGTCAAAGCAGTTGTTCCGATTCATACTGTTTGTTTGGCATACAGCTCTCTTCGGGAAAAACAGCACTACTCTCCCGCGAGATGAGAAATGCTCAATTTTCAGAGTCGGCTTTTCACCATCGTGAATTTTGGCTCAGAGCAAAAGAAACACCTGTTTACCTGGACAACACCTTTGGCGACTTGTAGCTTCCTCATATCCAGTGGAAAGCGGAGTAGTAAATCGAGCGGTCCACTTTCAAATGTTTATCGATCGTTTCCTATGGAAATGAGCAGAACATTGATGTCCAAAGCGAATCAGGCTTGCCAAGCTCCAAACTCTGTAGGCCAGTAGACAGATTCACCTTCCAAGTGGCACGGGTGATTTCCTCACTGAGCTGAATCAGATAAGGTGAAGAACTCATTTTTCTTGGCACAGCGCCTTCACATCTGCGTAGTATCCAGGTAGGATGTGGTACGCCGTTTTTTGTATTACCGAATGAACACGACGACTTGATGGTTTTTAATTTGAGGAAACCTCTTGTTGCCACTTGTGAAGTCTGGAGAGAGGATAGAATGCAAGTAATGGAGGAAGAAGAGTATGAATTGACAACTGAATCATAGCAAGATATTTCCCAGGTATCATCAGTAAGAAGCATACTCTTATAAAGCGTTCTTCTTACTTTACCTCCTTCTTTATTCACATCTTCAGGACCCTCACGAGTTCGGTAGAGATGTGATTTTTCCTAACTGTCACCTCCTGACGTAATCACCAATCAACGTTTTCTGCGTTCAGTTTCTAATCTACATTAGTTTAATGAATAATATCACTTCTCCTCGTTTAAATATTTTCTAGTATTGCGAAGTCCGATATACGATCAATAAGTCCATAGTATGAGCCATGAGTGGTAGCAACTGCTTTCTTCACAGGTATATCTACGATTTCGATCTTGCCGATTGCTAAATCATTAACTTTAAACTCCATTATCCTTTGACTATTTGACTGAAAACCATGAGATTCCCATTCTACTGATCTTGTATCTGGATCTTCATCTAGATGAATACGAATGCTATGAGGTAATTCAATTTCACCGTTATCTTTATTAGCTTTGGCCTCCGTGACCACAGACTTGTTTTTGTCCTTCCTCTTGCAAAAACATTGCTATCGAGATACTTTATGAACATTTGCTCTAGAGGGAACTTCAGGCTACGACCCACAAGTTATCTTTCTTTCAAGCTATTCCAAATCTCTGTTACGAAGGCCCTATCTTCATTAAACTCAAATGATAAGGTTTTTCTTTTTGTTCTACCATTTCCAAATGCACATGGTACACCTAGAAATATCACAGCTCTTTGCCCTTTCATCCCGTCAGAGCTCTTTACTTCTAAACTTACTTTTCCCAAATTCCCCTTCCCAGTTTTGCTTGATTGATTCTTGATGTGCATTGAATTCCTGCTGAGCAATCAAGTTATTGATTTTCTTTGCGTCTACTGTATGGTTAATCTGCTTCACGTTTCAGAAGAAACTAAGTTTTTCTGTAGATCCCAATCTTCAGCACGTCTTTGATAACTTCCTATGATGCCACTTAATTGAGCAACTTCTTTCATGGCATCTGTTGGAGTAATCAGAAAATCTACTCACGCTTCTGCAGAAAAACTAGTATAAAAATCCCCATTAGAATCACTAAATATCAAGGTTAACTAATGTGCTATTACTGCAGCTCTTGACACACCAGAAGTTCCAAGTCTTATTTCAATTGACCTGGCGTCATATCCAATATCCGTGTTTTCAAAAAACAAGGTGCCAGTTAACGATTACCTAGAAATTAAATCACAAATGAATAGGAAAAAACAAAATTCACGAGAATAAACTGAATCCACGTAATAAGATCAGCGTTCCTCAGCATTACTGAAACGTGCAGTTAGCTCATCATCTTTTTGCTTTGAGGTTTCTATGGTCTTTTCCTTAAGGAATGAAATTGTATTACTGTTTCGTGATTCGTGTTAGTTGTAAGCAATAGTTGATGATTCGGCACCTGCTTTTTCTGGAACATCGAGTAGCTCTGAGCAAGACTGCATCAAAATTTCAACTAACTGTTCAGCAGTTGCAATAAATTGCAAAACTGATCTAATTAAAGCAATACTGTGGTAGCTTTTCCTTTGCTAGAGCTTTGGTAATATCTATGCAATGTCTTATTTTGTACAAATCATCTTGAACCTTGTCTTAAAGGCGTATGAAACTTCCATTTGTAGTTTTACAGTAGTAATTACTGTATTTTGTTAATTCATGAGCTCCATCAGATTACACTTCAGACTGGGAACCTGCTGCTGGCACTCAGTTTCTGGCATCTTAGCTTATTAAAATGCTTCCCTGGATTCATGAGCAAAGAGTAAATCTCACTCATAGCTAGAATTATCTATATGGAAGGTGATGATGTATATCTCAAATGAAGTCGTCTTCCGTTTTTCAATAGTACATGAAGCTAAGAGATCAAATGCTTGCACTGTATTCCTTTCACTCCAAGTTGATGAAGCACTATTATCATCAATATTATGCTTCGAAAGTCAAAACCTTCCGTGGTTTGTCATTGGTAGAATGGAATACATGTTGCAAACTTTGTCTTGCTGTAGCAAAATTCTGCTCTTTGCACAAATTCCTTGCAATCAGCATTTCAATGGGAGAAAACATACTTCAAAAACAAAGACTATGAGCGCCACCAAAATATAAAAGATCACTTGGGCGAAGCAACACACTACCTGTTGGGTTACACCTTGCTCGTGGAAGTTGTCTCACCTTTGCAACTCTAAATTTGAAATGCCTTTTGACTCCCTAGCATAAAAGCCTCTCCACACAAATCATAAACATCTGCCAGTGATATTCGGCATTATGAAAAACAATTCAATATCTTGCAAGTTAGATTATGCAGATTCACCAATTTATCCAGAATCAAGTTCATCTCCATCGGCTTCATTCAAAACTTTATAGTTTGGCTGCCCGCTGATTGCAAAAAGAGATAAGCAGTAGATAAAACCAAGGACAACTCACGAATATTTTTGTATTTCAAATTACCTTGAACAATGAACCATTCTGGCTTATTTATTACTTGCTGTGATATAGCACCATCATCAGCATATTTTGGCCACTGTGCATTCGGACAGGACTCACCACACCAGCTTGAAGCACTCTTGTTTTTGCCCATCTTTAAGTTGTTTTTCTGCAGTTAACCGTCTTTATATGTATAAGAAAACCCACTCGTTAGCATTGTGCGTTTTGACTGCTTTCAGCAGTAGGTTGTGGACTACATTTTCAAACCTCACTTTCTGTTTTTTCTCATAGCATCTGATACTGACTTATTTGTCCTATAGAAAATAAGTCAGTATCATAAAGTCAGTATCTATAATCATTTGTCTCATCAAACACATTCTCTGGTTCTGTTTCGAAAGCACTTCGCAAAACTTTCCGTGCTCTGCAGTTAGTGACAGTTGGTATCCCGATTGCTCTTGTTCCTCTTTATGCATTGATTATATCGAAAGCTTTCATTGCAAGTAAAAAATAGGCGCTAATTGGCAATCTATTCCATAGGTTATAGAGGTTCTTGCTTGAGGTTTGATCAAACTTCTCAATTCTCAAACCATCGATACCTGTTGCATCCAGGATGAACAATTTGAGTTTGTTATTGTCATAACTGTGCTTTATAACGTATACTTATGATGGAGTACGATGAGGGAAAAGATGTTCCATGTAATTATCAGTACAAAACATAAACCGTTTCTGTCAAAGAGACAATACGATCAGGTTTAGCCGGAGTATCTGAAGAAATGGGAATGAAGATAGAACCGGAGGCATATAATACGACCTTTTGCATTTATTCGTAGTAATACCACCTCCTCTTGCTGTGACTGGTTCTGTGAAAAGAGCTAAAGGTAGGTCTTCTAGCAAAGTTTATTAAGAATTTCCAGAGCGAAAGACAATGTATTGAGGAAAGCGTGTTGGGGCTAAAGGGTTCTCCATCGCTACCAGTGGACATATCACAAACGAAGTCATTAAAGAGATCATCAATAAACGTACAATTTCACACCAGCCTCACAATATATCTAGCATAAGATTTAGTATCTTATCCTGCTTTCAGTGCAACCCATCTCTACGCGGTCCAGGCTCCGAGATGACGTGACTCCCCCCCCACACGAGGTCCACGCACGCGCTTCAGGATACCCCGCCCTGGGAACTCTGGCAACAGTCCTGAAGAGCTACTCCCGCAAAATTCTGCGCAGCCGTTACGGACCGCGGATGAAGGAGGGACTTGCTGCACACCAGGGGCTCAGCATAGGGAAGCCGAAAAAGCGTTCCAGGCGACTTTCCCTCTCAAAGATCGCCAGTCTGCCTCCGCATTTCGGCGATTTCCATTTGCCGCGATTGAGCAGCTGGAAAGCCCAGAGAGGCCGGCGCCGCTTCAGGCAGCTCCTCAGGTGCGCCATCTAACGTTGGCGACGTCCCTACGCCTCGCCATCACAACTACTGCAACCCCACGCTTCTCACTATCATCCGCGAGAGACCTCCCACAAATACACGGCTGGAACACTTTTGCGCCCACGAGAAGAGTGATACTCATTCCCCAACGAGCTGCGTAGCACGACTAAGAAGGAAGGCAGGTCTCGGAGGGAAGGCAGGAAGCGTCACCGGCAGGCTCGCTATCTCCAATTTGTCACTTCGAATTGCCCGAAAAAAAGTACCAGTGCACCGCCGGGCACTGCGCAGTGTCCTTTTCTAATCGCTCACTCGTCCCTGCAGCTGGAAGCGAAGGTTTCAAGCGCGGATTCCCCAGGCAGAAGACGGAGATCACTGCTTACGGACTTCTAGGACCGTCTGAGTGCCGACAGACGTTCAAAATAAACACACCCACGCGCATTCTGTTTATCCCAACAGATGCTCGCGTACTGCTGTTTACAAAGATGACGACGAGTGGACGAAAATCCTTCTGCAGAGTATACGTATTTCCATGTAGATTAATGTACCAGTGTATTCTCGCATAAGTATGGATAATTAGTTAGCAGCGGAGTTAATTAGCGGTAATCTCGATGGCGATGGTGGCATTGTTCTATCTTTATATATATGTTGTTAATAAAATCTCAACGTTTGTTTTCTACATTTCCATGCAGATTCAGGCAAGGGTCGCAATCAATAAATATTTTTGCTCCTGACCTAATTTCTTGTCAAATGTATATACGTATACATGCCATTCTGATACATGTGCCCATGAACTGATTAACATACAACAGTGCTTTAAAATGGATATTTCTTCATCCATAGAATCAAAGAGTATGTAGTCAAGATTGTAAGAAATGTATGCATGTGTTTATCTTCCATGTAGATGTCGATCGATCAACAGAATGATTGTAAGGAAGGAACATGTAAACTTGCAAATCTAAAGGCTCGTGTATCTCCTGGGCGAAATTGCGGCACTGAGAGAAAGTTGTTGACCAAGGCAAATCGCGGCAAACGGAAATGCCAGCTCGATTTTCCCTTCTTTTTGATTCATCAACTTCTTTTGTGTTTCTGCAGAATACTGATTCTTCATAATTCGTTCTGATTCTTCTGGATTCGAAACTTCTGCAATTCCTTAACTTATTTGAATGAACTTATGCACTTCGAATTAATCTTGCTTAAGCACTCATCGACATGCATCAAATAATCTCAAAAACATATTTTGTTCAATTAATGCGTTTATTCATCTTGTGAACTTTTACATCGGCGTACGAGTTAACACATGCAATGCACATAAGTCTTAATTTTTGGTATTTTTCGGGATATGGAGTCAACTACGAAGAGATCTTCTGGAAAGGAGTAAGACCTCGAGGATCTTCTTTCGAATAAGCGGAGTCTCTTTTTATGACGAGTAGACTAAGCCACGACTGTCCATAGAGCAATTGCGAAACCACATCACGTCCGCACGCCTCCGTTCAGCAGTCGCCGCAGGAAAGTGCCGGCTGGTAAGGTGGTTTTTCGCCTGGCACCTCCGCGACAACCAGTCTCATCGTCACAGCAGTGGCGCAGGCGTCCTCATCTGTCAGTTGGCAACTAAGAAATAATTGGTAAAAGGGAAAACAAACAGCGGAGGGGTTGCTGATGCAAGCTGGAACGAAATTTATGTTCTTCGACTTTCATCTACGACTCACCTTGCTTGGGAGGCGCGCGTGGCTGCAAAAAGGCAGAATAGAAGTGACTCACGGAAATCCCGGAGCTTCCAAGCGGTGACCCATCCTAGTAATGACCGGGCTTAACTCTGCTTAAGTTCGTCGATCGGACGAGGGGCCGCATTTAGAGTGGTATGGCCGTGAACGGCTGCCATTCGGTTTCCGCAGCCTTTGTGTGGCTCGCTCCAGGTCGCTCGCCTCTTTAATTTTCCCTCGTGGGCGCGAGGTTTTGCCCGCGCGTTCCCGCATTTTCCTTGGATGCAATTCTTGGTCCACCATCGCTCCTGCTTGTCGTCCTACGATCCGGTAGGACCACGTATCTTGGAAACTTCCTGTCCACGCGATGTATGGTTGAAGGTGTCCCCCGGGAGGTGCAACCCGCTGGTTCGCTGGATTCCGAGCGGCGCGCACAACGATTAACGGAGCCAAGGGCTGTCAGCTGGCCTACCGTCCTGCGGCTCTCTCCTTGCGGACTGGCAGCAGCTTCCGTCCAGCTCGACAGCTGATTGGTAGTCTTCACTGAGTGGCCAATGTGTCCACCGCGATTCAAAGGAATACAGCCGACCGAGATACTTCGCTACGTCGGGGGGACTTTATCCTGCGTGCTACAACGACTTCCGGATGCCCAATGTTTGCTAAAGACATCCACGAAGTTTCTTTCGAGGTTTTCGCCGCTGGAGAAGAAAGGTGTATGGAGCAGCAGGTTTCAGAAGATACACCGTTCTTCCTTCGAGGCTTCCAGAAGGGGATCTCCTAAACGACCGTTCACATCATTGGGATTGCTGGAGGCGCCACCGGAGTGACGTCCTTTCCTGGAACGTCCGAGGACAATTCCTGTCGTTCCTACCTCTGCAAAGGGGAGAAAACAAGGTATCGGTCATAGCGCCATTCCAGCCACGCGATGCTCCTCAGCGACGCTGCTGAATGGAGGTCACCCGCCGTGGTGCGTTTCCAAAGAATGCTCCTCAGGCCGTCGCAGCAACTTGACTCTCCACTAGAAGACTAGTCGCTTGTTTCAATGGACGTACACAAGGGCCTACGCTTTTGCAAAAAAAACGTCAACGCTTCGGTTGTCGTTCGAAATCCCAGCCTTATCATTTGCTCGAATCCAGTGTTACATGAAGAATTTGCGTTTCTCCGCGGTAGCACGAGCTGTCTTCTTTAAACTTGTTTCAACTACGGTGCTGCACAGTCGGAAAAAAAGGAGGTATAAGCATGATGGTCGTACCTGGACTTTGAGGTTCTATTGTTCGACGAAGTTCGGTTCGCAACCGTGTACTTTGCAATCAGATTTTGCGTGAACAACAACACAGCCGCCTGATCTGCTGTTCAATGTTTTGAAACGGTCAGTTCGTTGAACTAACTAGATGTAGGGAAATCCAGCAGTGAGAAATGCTGTCCAAGAAAAGCTTCCTAGATGGGCAAAATGAACCATCAGGAGACAATACTTTGGTTGCAGTTTGCATCATCTGAGTGAAAGATACTATATATAATAACTCTAGATAAGTCTATTTTTTTGAGTGTGTGTGAAAGTGGACTATGGTTTTAGAGCTTGCAGATAGATTGATATGGTTAGATTGTCTTTATAATGGATCTGATACTCGCAACAACCGCCTCTGAGATCATATGACTGAAGAATTAATTAAATAAACTTAAATACCTTTATAAGTCACGTTGTTTTCCATATTTGCCTATTATTTTCATCGTGGTTAAGAAAATACTTTTGTGTTGGTGTAGGGTGTTGAACATGGTTTGGTGCTCGTGATGAGCAGCTAAGATTCACTCTCATTGAAAACACTATTTGCATCAAATCAGATCGAAGCAGATGCATTCTTGAAAACAAATTTTAATTTTAGCCTAGTCTTATGAAAGAAGTGCTTCCAAGTCAATATCAGAAAAGGAAAGCAATCTGCTAACTCTGCATGATGGCAGAGATGTCTTGAATTCTAAATTGAGTTTGATTGTTAAGGAATCAACTGCATGTTCCTGCTGCTGAGGATTTTGTGGAAACAAATAGTTTGGAATCTGTCAACTAATGAATCTCTTTTCATTCAAAATTGAACTCTCATGGTATCTCCACATAAAATTGTTGGAAGCTCTGGCAATAGTGCTGATTAGTAATGGAGACATTACTAACTTCCTACTTCCGAGGTTTTCATTCATAAAGGATCTTACGTCTTGGAATTTACCTAATAAGAAGCTTTGTTAGATTCCAAGTGAACATGGTGTTTAGGTTTGCTAATGTGTGTTGGTTTTAAATATTATTGTGATCGGTGATTTGCAAAAGCGTTTTCATGATGATATGATGCAAAATTACAAGATTTCATACAAACATTCAATTCTTTTTAAAAAAATCTAAGGTTTCCATCAGTTATTTCTGTATGGTTTTGTGCCAGCTTCAAGACCTTATTGGCAAGTGTATTTGTGCCATCACCATAGTTTATACCAAGTCTTCCTTGCATGTCCTCATTTTATAATGCTAGATTTCTCATGTGGTGCCCTATGACTGTTAGTAAGTAAAGCTGCAAGGAAAAGTTTATCTGCAAACCGAAAAGAGGATTTGGAGGAAAGAGTATGAAGTGAGTACATTATGAGTTTTCAAATGGGAAAGCTTACTTTCACGGAGAGCTTTTACTGGCGGATGAATCTCAACAAATTCATGTTTGAAATGCATGTGAACTTTTTTGAGTAACTTTGAAATGGGTTTGATATTGTATGAGAGGAAATGAACGAACGAGGAAGTAGGTACTAATTAGGATCATGTTTTAGTCAGGGAAAGTATGTGCAGCTCAACTTTGACTTGCAATGTGTGTTGAAGGACAGGAAAATAAAGGTACAATGATTGAACTCGTTTTGTGAAACCCCTGTGTTGCCTCGTTCTTTTTGGTTCTGGAGTGGATTGCCCTTTTTGTTAATCACTCAGCAAAGTGCTTATTCACATCGTAGAAATCGCAGTTTTGCAAAAGGTGCATTAGATGGCAAAGTGTTTCTGAATGGAAAACATAGCCTGCTTGAAAGATAGCAATTCCTGTTTTCACCATCATTGTACATATTCAAAAAAAACAGTGACATTGTCATTTTAGTGTCAGGTTTAAAATTTATCCCAAATCATTCAAGTCTTACAAATTGTGTACAATTCTGCCATTCACAAGGTAGTTTGATTTCAGCGTTGATGAACTCAATAGCTTGAATGTATATGCAGCTGGGTATCTTTGAACGTTTGCTGAATGTGATGCTGTCAATGCTGAATGTTTTGGCATTAGAATGTTGTGCAAATATGAAGTTTCGATGAATGAGTGAAAGCTGAGGATGTGAACAAAAAATTTTGTAATAGGGAACGTGTTCCAGGTATGAATGAGTGATTGGAATGTGCAACATGGTGAAATGCCAGATTGCTTCTATGTGGTTAGGTTGATAGGCAGGAAATTTACTCAGGAGTAAATGCTTTTTGTTAAAAAAAATCGATAGAATTCCATGATAGCAAGCATGAAATAGTAGGACTGGAAGGAGGCTGATGCTTTGCCCCTCTTTTTGTTGGAAATTCAAGAATGCATTTGTCTAGGTATGAAGGTGGTACATGTTGGAATTCAATCCTTTTTAAATGATTTGATTTCAAAACTGCATATTTATTTCATTTGGAATCTGTACTTTATTCATGCTATCCTATTCTTGTGTAAGAATATTCACAGCAAATGTATATGTATATATATATATACATATATATACACATACATACATACATACATATACATACATTTCTTTGTCTTTTCCTGGGAAAGCCATGACGTTTGTGGATTTTTATTGATGTGAATGCGCCTCCTGGCATCTTTTGCAAGAAATTGAACCTTATGTCCTAACTAATAAAAGATTTCAGAAGTTCGTCTTGTTTCATCTTGAGTATCATCTTGACACTAAGATGGCATATGGTTGTTGATGAAGGGTTGTTAGAATCTGATGTTGCCATAGCTTGCTTGCAATTTATCCATTGTCCCTTCCTGGGTACTTAGTGAGGGTTGGATTTTTATTCATAATTTGTGTTTGTTACGCAGAGTGCAAGGGTGTTTTCCAGGAAGTCTGGTTCTGTCTTTGCGATTACACACCTATGAGGAACGTTTCCGTTTCCAGTACAGGGTGGTGGTCGGATATTCTTGAACTCTAAGCTCTATGGTGTTCTTTCGAGCCGTATTTCCCCATTTTGATGCGAGGTTAATTGTCTTCATTTTCAAACTTTTGTCTAGCTGGTGTACTGCAAGAATTACGGAAACCGCTGATTTTACACAGCTGTCCCGGCACAGTCGTTACGCGATGCCGAGAATGAACATCTCTTTGCCTTATGGTTGCATTGTGGTAAATGCCAGGAAGATAGTCATGGTTTTGTGAAATGCGCAAAATGGACAGTGACTTTGGGGTTGGGTTTCTTTCGTAAGGAATTCTAGGGCATTTTCGGAGTTCGTTGTTCATGAGGATTTTGTTTTATTATCTTGGTTTAGGCAAGCAGCTCTCCATCTGTGCTGGATCAGTGTGGATTTTTGTAGTTTGGCATTCTGGAATAGTAGGACTGTTGGAACGTCGCCGGGCTTAGCGATGACGGCAAGAGAAGTGACAGGGCATCCTGGCATCCTTCGCACCTAGTGCTGCTGCAGGAGGTCCATGTGATCTCCGCAGATCAAGCCTGGGAGATTTCTCACCCGGTCATGCCGGGGCGTTTATTCCATATAATCATGCAGTGAAAATTATATAACATAAACCAGTTGGGAAGGAGGCTCCCAACCGTCGACTGGACAAGGATCAAGAGAATATTGCTGGCACGCAGGACAGAATAACATTCTTGGGAACGGTGTGTGGAGACGGGGAACACAAACAAACAAAAACAAAAGAAAAACAATGAATATTGGACTCCGGGACAAGGGTCTTTGAAATAGCTCTGGTAGGCACCGGGATATAAGTAATGGCACCGAGAATTCAGCAGAGCGAACGGGGATGGAGTATGGGTGGGATACAGGTCGCAGGGGTCACCGGATTACGCCGTTCTCAAAAGTCTGTAAACCGGCGATGCATGCCGGCGATGTCCTCTTTCACCTCGTCACGAAGATGAGACCAACTTGCAGCCTTCTCCATGGATTCAGCTGCAAGCAGGTGAGCCTTCCTTCGCTGCGCTGACAACTCCAAGGCGTAGCGGGCCTTCACGATGGCACGAATGCAACACATGGTTGCGACAATCACGCCTACCGAAAGTCCATTTCTGCTGAAGAAGAGCCGCAGCACATCAATGGCAGTGCCTCCCTGCGGCATGATGGCTGAAATCAGCCTTCGCCACAGTTCACAAAAGTCACCGCAGTGCAGAAAGAGGTGCGGAAAAGACTCGATATCTCCGCACCTCAAACAGTTTGGCGAAGCAGCTCCCCCGGAAATGGTGCTTCGCTGCCAATTACAGTGGAATCCCCAGTGTAAAAAGAGCAGCACATCTTGTTTCCATTTTAAGGGGAACACGGAGCTGTCCAAACAAACGGGGGAACCACTATCTCTTCGGGGTTACACTTAAATGCTCACTCCACCGAAGCAGGCCCTTCGCCTGATTCCAAGTAGTGGTGGCTTCCACCAGCTCCTTTGTCGTCCAACCGCCCAGGAGCTTAGACCTGCTATTGTGCAAGAGAACTCCCATTCCGCCGGTAGGCAACTGTCGTTGCTTGCCCTGAGTTTAGACAGGGCTGCGGCGAGTGGTGTGGTGGCCAGACGATCCGACTTCTTGTCCTGTATGACTTCCTCCATTGGATGACTGAAGAGAAGTCACAGGCGTCGAAGATCTTCCGGGCGCGTTCCTTCGGAAGCGGCCCACGATGCAAAGGATTCCTGTCACCATGCACTTATGTTCATGGGGCGGCAGGAAATCCAACTTTGGGCTTGCAGCAGCGGGGACAGCTGCCTCAGCGGGAAGCCAAACCTATTTCTGGGGTGCCGAAAGTGGGGCGGCAACGAAAGCACTCCATGGCTACCCGTGCAGCGCCTTAGTACAAGACGTGCGTGTAAGCACCACGGCGTACACCACAGCTTGGCACAGAGCCGCAGCATAGGAAACTGCACCTGCGGCTCGATGCTGTTTATGTCGAGGATGCCCAAGCCTGCATCCTGACACGGCACCACGAAGTCTTTCAATCTTACCCAGGATCTTGCAGCATATCCATCCCTTTCTCCACAGATATAGTGACTTTCGCAAACAAAGACCGCCATACTTTAAGAGGAAAACCAGCCCCTTTAAGGTTGTCTTTTCTCACTCCAGTATGATGATTTGTTAACCAACATGTTACTTTGGTTGCAATGATCAGTACCATGCAGTTAACTGCCAGCTGCTTGGAAAGCAATGCCTGACTCGAGGTGCGCTGTGCTGGTGTGAGATCATATCTTTGTGAAGTGGGTCTGCAATCTCCGTCTGGTATTAACTCTCCATTGACTCGCCTTTACCGGATCATATCGTATGTCAGGAAAGCATAGATCCCATTCACCATGAGCAGGATCTGGTTATCCTTATACAATTTGCTAGAGTATCCAGCCGTTTGCTTCTGCCGCTAAGTTTTTATTGGTAACGCGACCATCGGTGGGTTGATAAATTGGTAATCTCCTATCTTCAGGTAAAGATATGTCTGTTACGGTAGCAAGGCCAATCTCTATATCGCCGTCCAAATCTGGAAGACCTTCACTATACTCTTCAAATGCTGCTATAAGCTCTTCTGTTGCAGCAGCTGCAGCCATATTGTCAATTAATGACCTGGTTGGAAAGAAATGATTACGACAAGTATGCGACACTATTTCCAGATTACCCAACAACACAATTGCAAGCTACAATTAGTAAACTAGACATTGCCCATTAAGGAGGGCTATACCAATTTGCATAATGCCTAGAGCCAACACCTAACCCTTCAAGGTTGTCCTCAAGTGGACAAGTTGTCCGACTCGACCTTCCTCGTCGAACTGTGCACTGCGCACCGCATTGGCGACGGCCGGCTTCAGCAGGAAGGCCACTCCGCGGGAGTGGTCTCCTCCACCACCCCAAAGTAGCCTCCCCCCTGTGAGCCTCTCGATTTCCTGGACGTCCTCTGCTCTGAGGGCATGCACCTCTTGGAGAAGTGCCAGGTCGAAAGATCGCAGGGTGTCGGCCACGCTACGCCTCTTGCTTTCGCTACGCAGCCCGTTGACATTCCAACAGGCTATACGCAGCTGCCGGCAAGAGGCGATTCCACGCATCATACTAATGATGGTGGTGGCGTGTGTATTGCCGCCTCCTGTTCGGGAGGCGGCTGGTCGTTGTCCATCTGCGCTGGTGGCGTTCCGGCAACGACCGGAACGTCTGCAGCCGGACTGAGGTCGATAGGAAGGACCAACCGGATGCTGTCGATGGAGGGATCCCGCGACCTCGCGGACATCGCCTCCTCGCTATCCGAGCGCATCTCCTCCTCCTCAGCCTGAGGGGGAGCGGCGCGCATAGGGTTGCGCGACTTCCGGCCCGCCTTCCTCTTCGGAAGGGCGACGGTGGGAGGGTTTCCGGCTTCCGCCTCGGACCCGGAAGTTTCCGGGCCCTTAACTTCCGCCGGACGTCTGACGGCCTTCTTTGCAGCCTTTGGCGTCTGCATTAAGGTGGCCGCGAGTTCCTCCGCCGCCTTCGCGAAGTTTTTCTCGTCGCTGCTGCTCGCGTGTTTGTCGCAGGATTCCTGCGGCGGTTCCGCGGCGTTCGCGACGGTTGCGGGAGTCGCGTTCGCCGATCGACGCTCTATCGACGGAACGCAGCTCGATTGTAACGCGGCATTCCTTTATGTACTCGCGCGGCGGAATTTTTGGTTTGCCGACCGCGGGTTTTTTCGGAACGCTCGCATTCTGATTTTTTGAGTTTTTTGTGGGGATTTTTTTTGTTTTGTTTTCAATTTGTTTGGGTTTTTTGCCGGAGACGATTTTCCAGCCTTCCTCGTCGGCATTTGGATCAGAAGTCTCCTTTTGAGGCTCCTGCTCCTTGTGCACGACTTCTTCTGAAGTCGGCTTTCCATCGCTCTTTGCTTTAAATTCTGCCTTCTTCCCCTCGTTTGTCGAAGGGGCTGAAGGCGTTGTCGCGGCGTTTTTCGGGCACACAGCACTAGTGTGGCCCTTCGCGCCTCAAATTGGGCATGTGGCATCCGGGCATCTCTTTTTAAGATGCCCGAATGTGTTGCACAGCCCACAGTATTTTTCCTTCCCCACGTACCAGAGGTCGACGAGCTCGTCGTTGACTTCAAGCTTGTGGGGAAGTTCTTTGTTTTCGCGGAGAGTTACGCGTGCGGCCACTCGCCTACTGAATGCGCCTCGATAAGTAGGGGCGTTGGGCTTTGACCACATCGCGTATATCTCCGCGAATTTGTTGATTTCAGTGCGGATGGCTTCATCGGTCATCCGCACCGTTGTACCCGTGAGGTGGATCACCATAGAGTGATCCACCGTGTGTGGGAGGAGATTCCGCCCTTCGAACGGAACGGGCGTGCAGAGCAGTTTGTGTGTGAGCGCTGCATCTTTGCAGATCAGCTCCGCGAACTGCCCGCCGCTCCGAATCGAGAAGCAAAGAATCTCCTTGTCAGAGATTCCCATCCTACGGATGGCGTTTCCAAATTTCCGCGTTGTAAGCGGTGAATAAAGATTTCCTACCTTCTAAAGGAGGGCTGGGTTGTAGCCCTCCTTTATGTAGGCCTGCACTTCGGCGGCCACGTCCGGCGGAGCCGCCGCGGCCACCTTGTTCCACGCCCTCGCCGGGGTGGCGGGGGCTGATTTTCTGGTGGGGCATGACCCCACCTCCATAGGTTGGGGAGACGTGGGCCTCACGTCTCCCGTCGCAGGTTTTTCACCCGGGTAAGCCGGGGCTCTTATTACTAAAATTTTGAAATTACAAAATTTTGTAACAAAGTCTATGTTGTTAAAATTTTTCTTTTTACGACGTCAGAAGTTCAGTTCAGAAGTTCAGTAGCACTTGTCCTTACCGACCCGGAGGTCGATAAGGTCCTTCACTGGCGCCGGGACGGGAAAAATAAAACAAAACAAAAACCAAAAAAGAAAAACGTCTGGAGGGCAAAGTTTTCTGGGGAGGGGGAGGGAGGGAGGGGATCACGGTGCGCCGTGAGCAGGCCTTTGCATCCGGTTTCGGATGCGAACAAGTGCTGGCAAATGTTTTTGAAGTCGGCGCCAACGGCACGCTTTCTCCAAGGAGATCGCTGCCCAGTGGATGGCATTCCGGCTGGCCCTTCCTCTCCTAGACGCGGTCTACTTCTCCAGGATACCGCGTATGCAGCAGAGCACTGCTACGCTCCCGGAGGCTGGCAAGCCGTCTCGCGTCAGAAGGCGTCTGAATAGATTTTTCGGGTGACCCTCCGGAATGTTGAGGATCGACGAGAGTCTGTCCCACATTTCGTGGAGGGCAAAACACTCCAGAATCAAGTGGGGGAAGGTCTCCCTTTCCCCGCACTCTGCACAACTAGCATCCACATTCCCCGATGTCCAGCGAGACAGGCGTTCTCTGCTTTAAAGTCCTCAAAGGAGCAGGAGCAACGCCACCTCCTGCCACTGCAGGGGAAGGGTGCCGTTGTCCCATGACGCTGGGGGCCACTTCACCTCCTCCGGAGGTATACCGAGCAGCTCGCCCCAGCGTAAAAGTCCGTTCGGCGGGACACTCGGGGTACTAGCGTCCGCTAGTTCCCTCGGCGTCCACGCCTTCAGTGATTTCTTCCTGCCTCCGATGAGGCAGGACACTTCCCACGATGCCTGTTGGTTGCTGTCCCGAACTTCCCTGAGGAAGGGCAGCACTGGGGCAAGGGGGGTGAAGGAAGCCCACAGAAGTTTCCGTGGGTTGGAAACGATCTCCTGGAGTGGCTGACCAGCGTGCCTTCCTCTGCGGAGGCAGGAGAAGTCCTCATCGCTGGTGCCATTGATCTTCGCCCATGCGGATACGGATTCCTGAAGCCAGGTAGTCCAGTCCGCTGGGATGCAGGAGATCCAAGGGTTGTCTCTCATCAGAGCAACCAAATCCCGCAGCTGATAACCACAATGGTTCAGGCTGCGTTCGTTGGCTATCAGGATTGAAGTCAATCCGAAGCAGCCGGTTGCCCTGTGAGCAAGGAGTCTTGCTGGTGCACACCAGGGTGCTGTCCAAAACTTTGCCACAAGGGCAAGTTTTCTGAATTGGAGCTGTCGCTCCATGCGCTCCAACGTCAGGAGACCAAGTCCACCGTCCCTGCGTGGAGCGCACAAGTCTTTGAGCCGGACGCGAGGCCTCCGGTTGCCCCAGAGGGCTTTCCGTATAAGGCCCCTAGACCGTGTCCTGATTTGATACGGGGTAGGGCACACAAAAAGTAGGGGGCGAAGGAGGGGGGCCGCGAAAGCGTTCCATACCGTGGCCCGTTCCTGCAAGTGAAACTTGCCGTCCCGGAACGGGCCGATCGCCAGCTCCACCTTTTGTAGACGGTCGGACCAGGCTTCTGCAGAGCAGAAGTCCCCCAACGGAACGCCAAGGTACTTGATGTACCTGCCCGTGGGGATCCCCAAGCGGATCCAGTCCGACCGTCCGGCCCTCGTCGAGTCGGTGAAAAGCAACGACGACTTCGTCCTGTTCACCTGGAGGCCTGTCCCACGGTATAGCAACTCGAAGAAATCCTCGAGCGCCGATGCCGGGGTGGACCCGGGAAGCAGGAGCAGAAGATCGTCGGCATAGGCCGACACGGCAGGCGTGCCGGGACACGAGCTCGGCAGGGTTGCCAAAGTCTCCCTGTATGCTCTCAGCACCAACTCAAAGTAGATGCTGAAGAGCAGGGGGCTGAGGCTGTTACCCTGCCGGATGCCACGACGAACCGGCACGCCGAACACGTACCGGCCGCTGAAATTAATATTAATGAACGCGAAGCGCCAGCAGGAGCGCAGGTAGGCCAGGAAGACGGCCGGAAATTCCAAGCGCTCCAGAAGCTCCAGAAGGAGTTCCTGGTCGACGCAGTCGAAAGCTTTACGTCGTCTAGAGCGGACGTGTTTCCTCGGTGCTCCTCGTGCCGGGAACCGTCCCTAGGTGTAGGCTTCGTGTGTGGTGGTAGTCGATCAGGCAGCAATGCCTGACGCGACCACCAGTACGTGTCAGGGGGCGGTGGCAACGTCGCCTCCTGAAGAAATGGAGTGCCAGGTGGCGGCGGCAACGTCGCCTCTAGAGAAGGTGGAGTGCCAGGGGGCGGCGGCAACGTCGCCTTCAGTGGCGAAGGAGGTGGGGGCGTCCGCCCGCACAAAACCGGTCCCCGCTGCAGCGCGGGCGTGGAGCGCCGTCGTGTCGGCGCCATCGCCTGCAGCCGCGGCGGAATTATCTGCCTATGTGGAAGAGGGGTATAACCCATTACTATTCTACAAGGTAGGAAATTTGTATTCTGCTGAGAGTGCGCGCGCCTTTTCGAAGGGGATGCGCGCTCTCGAAGTTAAAGAAGAGGAGCTCTGCGCTATGACCATTCGTAGCGGGGGACAGTACGTAGAGGTGATCTGCAAACATGCAGATCTGGCCCACCGTCTGCTTAAAACCCCCGTGGTAATGGGGACACGCAGGTTCCTTCCCGTTACGGCGGACCACAGGATGTTGGTCCACCTTTTAGGAGTTACCGCGCGGATGCGGAAAGAACAGTTACGCGCCGCGTTGGGAAAAGAAGGCACGGTCCATGCAGTATGGACCAAGCCTAGTCCTTTCGAGGACTATACCACAGTTCAGTGCGGCCTCACGGCTGCCCGTGTAACCGTTCGGGAGGGCTCTACCCTTCCCCACAAACTGGTGGTCGGAGGAGAAAGCGTCGACCTCTGGTACGTGGGGAAGCCCAAATACTGTGGCTTCTGCAACACGTCGGGACACCTCAAAAGAAGGTGCCCCAACGTACAGTGCCTGGTATGCGGGACAATGGGCCAAACGAAGGAAGTGTGTCCACAATCCTCTGTGCGCGTGGTTTCCGCGAGGAACCTAAAAAAACGCGCGCGGCTGCTACAGAAAAAACTGGCGGCGAAGGCTGCCGCTCAAGCTGTGCCACCCACTCCCGTGGTCCAGGCCTCAGCCGACACCCCGGCAACGAATGCCGAAAAGATTGACAAAAGCGGTCAGGTGTTGGAATGGCAAGAAGTCACAGCGAAAAAGAAAAAAAAGTCGAAGAAAGAACGACGAATCGAAAAAAAGCTCGCCTACCAAAATAAAAAACAGCAGGTTAGCGAGAATTTAAAAGAATGCAGCGTCGTCGTGGAACGCGTCCCCGCCGAACGCTGCAGGGTAGAAATCGCTGCTACCGACGAGCAACCCACTGTTGAAAATGTCAACAGCGTGGGGAGCGAACCGGCGGAAGCGTCCGTCATCGAGACCGTGATCGACGACGCCGCCTTCGAGCGTGCGACGGAGGAGCTGGCTGCATCGTTGAAGCCAGCCCCCTCCGCGGCCAGTTGGAGGACGTGTTTTTCCTTCACTCCCCAAAGAGTAGTAGGAAAGCGCTTTTTCTTCTGTGTGGTGTTTTGTGTACATCGTCGGTGTCCAATGGCCACGACGCCAGAGGACACCGCAATGGAGGTGGGAGTGGGGGAGGCTAGTTCGCCCCCACAGCCTACTGGAGCAGGGGCAGCCGCCCCGGAATCATCCCCGGCCACGCCGAGGACATGGAGCGCCATGGTGGCCGCGCCCAGCGCAGAAGCCATGGCGGAGATGGCCGCATACAAGGCCTCCGGGTACAAGCCATCGCTTGTCTACCAGGTAGGCAACTTGTTCGACGGCCGGACAGCGCGCCTTCAGCAAAGCGTTGAAGGACGCGAACGTTACTGAGAAGGATCTGGACGGCCTCTCCGTCCTCAGCGGCGGGCAGCGGGTCGAGGTGGTCTGCAAAGATGTCACCTTGGCTCACCGCCTAATCCATGCGCCGCTGAACGTAGACGGCCGAAAGATCCTGCCAGTATCAATGGACCGCTCCGTGGTGGTCCACATGA
>JAYWIR010000185.1:0-37503 GCA_036172245.1 Raillietiella orientalis
GTTTCAGGGTTTGTAATCAATTCGAAATCAGCAGATGACACGTTTGCACTTTTGCGCCTCTCCCCGAAGCGTCCATTTGCAGCGAGCGGCAAATTCGTGTCATGGATAGCTGCACATACGTACATTTGACTGGGTTCAGAAGTACATTGATAGGAGTGCGTCCTTTCCTTAGGGTGGGGCACTTTGGACTCTGTTTCGTTTTCATGGTTACCAGTGTCGGAATTAGACAGTTAATGTTTTCCTTCTCTTTGATTCATTATGTGAACCGAATTTGGAAGTTTCAGGGTTTGTAATCAATTCGAAATCAGCAGATGACACCTTTGCACTTTTGCGCCTCTCTCCGAAGCGTCCATTTGCAGCGAGCGGCAAATTCGTGTCATGGAAAGCTGCACACACGTACATTTGACTGGGTTCAGAAGAACATTGAGAAAAGTGCGTCCTTTCCATAGGGTGGGGCACTTAAACTCTGTTTCGTTTTCATGGTTACCAGTGTCGTAATTAGAAAGGGAATGTTTTACTTCTCTTTCAATCAATATGTGTACTGAATTTGGACGTTTAAAGGTTTGTAATCAATTCGAAATTAGCAGATGACACCTTTGCACTTTTGCGCCTCTCTCCGAAGCGTCCATTTGCAGCTTGCGGCAAATTCGTGTCATGGAAAGCTGCTCACACGTACATTTGACTGGGTTCAGAAGAACATTGAGAGGAGTGCGTCCTTTCCATAGGGTGGGGCACTTTGGACTCTGTTTCGTTTTCATGGTTACCAGTGTCGGAATTAGACAGTTAATGTTTTCCTTCTCTTTGATTCATTATGTGAACCGAATTTGGACGTTTCAGGGTTTGTAATCAATTCGAAATCAGCAGATGACACCTTTGCACTTTTGCGCCTCTCTCCGAAGCGTCCATTTGCAGCGACCGGCAAATTCGTGTCATGGAAAGCTGCACACACGTACATTTGACTGGGTTCAGAAGAACATTGAGAGGAGTGCGTCCTTTCCTTAGGGTGGGGCACTTTGGACTCTGTTTCGTTTCCATGGTTACCAGTGTCGGAATTAGAAATGGAATGTTTTCCTTCTCTGTGATTCATTATGTGGACCGAATTTGGACGTTTCAGGGTTTGTAATCAATTCGAAATCAGCAGATGACACCTTTGCACTTTTGCGCCTCTCTCCGAAGCGTCCATTTGCAGCGAGCGGCAAATTCGTGTCATGGAAAGCTGCACATACGTACATTTGACTGGGTTCAGAAGAACATTGAGAGGAGTGCGTCCTTTCCTTAAAGTGGGGCACTTTGGACTCTCTTTCGTTTTCATGGTTACCAGTGTCGGAATTAGAAATGGAATGTTTTCCTTCTCTTTGAATCATTATGTGGACCGAATTTGGAAGTTTCAGGGTTTGTAATCAATTCGAAGTAAGCAGATGACACCTTTGCACTTTTGCGCCTCTCCCGGAAGCGTCCATTTGCAGCGAGCGGCAAATTCGTGTCATGGATAGCTGCACATACGTACATTTGACTGGGTTCAGAAGAACATTGAGAGGAGTGCGTCCTTTCCTTAGGGTGGGGCACTTTGGATTCTGTTTCGTTTTCATGGTTACCAGTGTCGTAATTAGAAAGGGAATGTTTTCCTTCTCTTTGAATCATTATGTGGACCGAATTTGGAAGTTTCAGGGTTTGTAATCAATTCGAAATAAGCAGATGACACCTTTGCACTTTTGCGCCTCTCCCCGGAGCGTCCATTTGCAGGGAGCGGCAAATTCGTGTCATGGATAGCTGCACATACGTACATTTGACTGGGTTCAGAAGAACATTGAGAAAAGTGCGTCCTTTCCATAGGGTGGGACACTTTGGACTCTGTTTCGTTTTCATGGTTACCAGTGTCGTAATTACAAAGGGAATGTTTTACTTCTACTTGAATCATTATGTGGACCGAATTTGGACGTTTAAAGGTTTGTAATCAATTCGAAATCAGCAGATGACACCTTTGCACTTTTGCGCCTCTCTCCGAAGCGTCCATTTGCAGCTTGCGGCAAATTCGTGTCATGGAAAGCTGCTCACACGTACATTTGACTGGGTTCAGAAGAACATTGAGAGGAGTGCGTCCTTTCCATAGGGTGGGGCACTTTGGACTCTGTTTCGTTTTCATGGTTACCAGTGTCGGAATTAGAAATGGAATGTTTTCCTTCTCTTTGAATCATTATGTGGACCGAATTTGGACGTTTCAGGGTTTGTAATCAATTCGAAATCAGTAGATGACACCTTTGCACTTTTGCGCCTCTCTCCGAAGCGTCCATTTGCAGCGAGCGGCAAATTCGTGTCATGGAAAGCTGCACACACGTACATTTGACTGGGTTCAGAAGAACATTGAGAAAAGTGCGTCCTTTCCATAGGGTGGGGCACTTTAACTCTGTTTCGTTTTCATGGTTACCAGTGTCGTAATTAGAAAGGGAATGTTTTACTTCTCTTTCAATCAATATGTGTACTGAATTTGGACGTTTAAAGGTTTGTAATCAATTCGAAATTAGCAGATGACACCTTTGCACTTTTGCGCGTCTCCCCGAAGCGTCCATTTGCAGCGAGCGGCAAATTCGTGTCACGGATAGCTGCACATACGTACATTTGACTGGGTTCAGAGGAACATTGAGAGGAGTGCGTCCTTTCCTTAGGGTGGGGCACTTTGGATTCTGTTTCGTTTTCATGGTTACCAGTGTCGTAATTAGACAGTTAATGTTTTCCTTCTCTTTGATTCATTATGTGGACCGAAGTTGGACGTTTCAGGGTTTGTAATCGATTCGAAATCAGCAGATGACACGTTTGCACTTTTGCGCCTCTCCCCGAAGCGTCCATTTGCAGCGAGCGGCAAATTCGTGTCATGGATAGCTGCACATACGTACATTTGACTGGGTTCAGAAGAACATTGAGAGGAGTGCGTCCTTTCCTTAAAGTGGGGCACTTTGGACTCTCTTTCGTTTTCATGGTTACCAGTGTCGGAATTAGAAATGGAATGTTTTCCTTCTCTTTGAATCATTATGTGGACCGAATTTGGAAGTTTCAGGGTTTGTAATCAATTCGAAATCAGCAGATGACACCTTTGCACTTTTGCGCCTCTCTCCGAAGCGTCCATTTGCAGCGACCGGCAAATTCGTGTCATGGAAAGCTGCACATACGTACATTTGACTGGGTTCGGAAGAACATTGAGAAAAGTGCGTTCTTTCCATAGGGTGGGGCACTTTAACTCTGTTTCGTTTTCATGGTTACCAGTGTCGTAATTAGAATAAGAATGTTTTACTTGTCTTTAAATCAATATGTGTACCGAATTTGGACGTTTAATGGTTTGTAATCAATTCGAAATAAGCAGATGACACCTTTGGACTTTTGCGCCTCTCCCCGAAGCGTCCATTTGCAGCGAGCGGCAAATTCGTGTCATGGATAGCTGCACATACGTACATTTGACTGGGTTCAGAAGAACATTGAGAGGAGTGCGTCCTTTCCTTAGGGTGGGGCACTTTGGACTCTGTTTCGTTTTCATGGTTACCAGTGTCGGAATTAGAAAGGGAATGTTTTCCTTCTCTTTGATTCATTATGTGGACCGAATTTGGACGTTTCAGGGTTTGTAATCAATTCGAAATCAGCAGATGACACCTTTGCACTTTTGCGCCTCTCTCCGAAGCGTCCATTTGCAGCGAGCGGCAAATTCGTGTCATGGAAAGCTGCACACACGTACATTTGACTGGGTTCAGAAGAACATTGAGAAAAGTGCGTCCTTTCCATAGGGTGGGGCACTTTAACTCTGTTTCGTTTTCATGGTTACCAGTGTCGTAATTAGAAAGGGAATGTTTTACTTCTCTTTCAATCAATATGTGTACTGAATTTGGACGTTTAAAGGTTTGTAATCAATTCGAAATTAGCAGATGACACCTTTGCACTTTTGCGCGTCTCCCCGAAGCGTCCATTTGCAGCGAGCGGCAAATTCGTGTCACGGATAGCTGCACATACGTACATTTGACTGGGTTCAGAAGAACATTGAGAGGAGTGCGTCCTTTCCTTAGGGTGGGGCACTTTGGATTCTGTTTCGTTTTCATGGTTACCAGTGTCGTAATTAGAAAGGGAATGTTTTCCTTCTCTTTGAATCATTATGTGGACCGAATTTGGAAGTTTCAGGGTTTGTAATCAATTCGAAATAAGCAGATGACACCTTTGCACTTTTGCGCCTCTCCCCGGAGCGTCCATTTGCAGGGAGCGGCAAATTCGTGTCATGGATAGCTGCACATACGTACATTTGACTGGGTTCAGAAGAACATTGAGAAAAGTGCGTCCTTTCCATAGGGTGGGACACTTTGGACTCTGTTTCGTTTTCATGGTTACCAGTGTCGTAATTACAAAGGGAATGTTTTACTTCTACTTGAATCATTATGTGGACCGAATTTGGACGTTTAAAGGTTTGTAATCAATTCGAAATCAGCAGATGACACCTTTGCACTTTTGCGCCTCTCTCCGAAGCGTCCATTTGCAGCTTGCGGCAAATTCGTGTCATGGAAAGCTGCTCACACGTTCATTTGACTGGGTTCAGAAGAACATTGACAGGAGTGCGTCCTTTCCATAGGGTGGGGCACTTTGGACTCTGTTTCGTTTTCATGGTTACCAGTGTCGGAATTAGACAGTTAATGTTTTCCTTCTCTTTGATTCATTATGTGAACCGAATTTGGAAGTTACAGGGTTTGTAATCAATTCGAAAGCAGCAGATGACACCTTTGCACTTTTGCGCCTCTCTCCGAAGCGTCCATTTGCAGCGACCGGCAAATTCGTGTCATGGAAAGCTGCACACACGTACATTTGACTGGGTTCAGAAGAACATTGAGAGGAGTGCGTCCTTTCCTTAGGGTGGGGCACTTTGGACTCTGTTTCGTTTCCATGGTTACCAGTGTCGGAATTAGAAATGGAAAGTTTTCCTTCTCTGTGATTCATTATGTTGACCGAATTTGGACGTTTCAGGGTTTGTAATCAATTCGAAATAAGCAGATGACACCTTTGCACTTTTGCGCCTCTCTCCGAAGCGTCCATTTGCAGCGAGCGGCAAATTCGTGTCATGGAAAGCTGCACATACTTACATTTGACTGGGTTCAGAAGAACATTGAGAGGAGTGCGTCCTTTCCTTAAAGTGGGGCACTTTGGACTCTCTTTCGTTTTCATGGTTACCAGTGTCGGAATTAGAAATGGAATGTTTTCCTTCTCTTTGAATCATTATGTGGACCGAATTTGGAAGTTTCAGGGTTTGTAATCAATTCGAAGTAAGCAGATGACACCTTTGCACTTTTGCGCCTCTCCCCGAAGCGTCCATTTGCAGCGAGCGGCAAATTCGTGTCATGGATAGCTGCACATACGTACATTTGACTGGGTTCAGAAGAACATTGAGAGGAGTGCGTCCTTTCCTTAGGGTGGGGCACTTTGGACTCTGTTTCGTTTTCATGGTTACCAGTGTCGTAATTAGAAAGGGAATGTTTTCCTTCTCTTTGAATCATTATGTGGACCGAATTTGGAAGTTTCAGGGTTTGTAATCAATTCGAAATAAGCAGATGACACCTTTGCACTTTTGCGCCTCTCTCCGAAGCGTCCATTTGCAGCGAGCGGCAAATTCGTGTCATGGATAGCTGCACATACGTACATTTGACTGGGTTCAGAAGAACATTGAGAAAAGTGCGTCCTTTCCATAGGGTGGGGCACTTTGGACTCTGTTTCGTTTTCATGGTTACCAGTGTCGTAATTACAAAGGGAATGTTTTACTTCTACTTGAATCATTATGTGGACCGAATTTGGACGTTTAAAGGTTTGTAATCAATTCGAAATCAGCAGATGACACCTTTGCACTTTTGCGCCTCTCTCCGAAGCGTCCATTTGCAGCGAGCGGCAAATTCGTGTCATGGATAGCTGCACATACGTACATTTGACTGGGTTCAGAAGAACATTGGGAGGAGTGCGTCCTTTCCTTAGGGTGGGGCACTTTGGACTCTGTTTCGTTTTCATGGTTACCAGTGTCGGAATTAGAAATGGAATGTTTTCCTTCTCTTTGAATCATTATGTGGACCGAATTTGGACGTTTCAGGGTTTGTAATCAATTCGAAATCAGTAGATGACACCTTTGCACTTTTGCGCCTCTCTCCGAAGCGTCCATTTGCAGCGAGCGGCAAATTCGTGTCATGGAAAGCTGCACACACGTACATTTGACTGGGTTCAGAAGAACATTGAGAAAAGTGCGTCCTTTCCATAGGGTGGGGCACTTTAACTCTGTTTCGTTTTCATGGTTACCAGTGTCGTAATTAGAAAGGGAATGTTTTACTTCTCTTTCAATCAATATGTGTACTGAATTTGGACGTTTAAAGGTTTGTAATCAATTCGAAATTAGCAGATGACACCTTTGCACTTTTGCGCGTCTCCCCGAAGCGTCCATTTGCAGCGAGCGGCAAATTCGTGTCACGGATAGCTGCACATACGTACATTTGACTGGGTTCAGAGGAACATTGAGAGGAGTGCGTCCTTTCCTTAGGGTGGGGCACTTTGGATTCTGTTTCGTTTTCATGGTTACCAGTGTCGTAATTAGACAGTTAATGTTTTCCTTCTCTTTGATTCATTATGTGGACCGAAGTTGGACGTTTCAGGGTTTGTAATCGATTCGAAATCAGCAGATGACACGTTTGCACTTTTGCGCCTCTCCCCGAAGCGTCCATTTGCAGCGAGCGGCAAATTCGTGTCATGGATAGCTGCACATACGTACATTTGACTGGGTTCAGAAGAACATTGAGAGGAGTGCGTCCTTTCCTTAAAGTGGGGCACTTTGGACTCTCTTTCGTTTTCATGGTTACCAGTGTCGGAATTAGAAATGGAATGTTTTCCTTCTCTTTGAATCATTATGTGGACCGAATTTGGAAGTTTCAGGGTTTGTAATCAATTCGAAATCAGCAGATGACACCTTTGCACTTTTGCGCCTCTCTCCGAAGCGTCCATTTGCAGCGACCGGCAAATTCGTGTCATGGAAAGCTGCACATACGTACATTTGACTGGGTTCGGAAGAACATTGAGAAAAGTGCGTTCTTTCCATAGGGTGGGGCACTTTAACTCTGTTTCGTTTTCATGGTTACCAGTGTCGTAATTAGAATAAGAATGTTTTACTTGTCTTTAAATCAATATGTGTACCGAATTTGGACGTTTAATGGTTTGTAATCAATTCGAAATAAGCAGATGACACCTTTGGACTTTTTTGCCTCTCCCCGAAGCGTCCATTTGCAGCGAGCGGCAAATTCGTGTCATGGATAGCTGCACATACGTACATTTGACTGGGTTCAGAAGAACATTGATAGGAGTGCGTCCTTTCCTTAGGGTGGGGCACTTTGGACTCTGTTTCGTTTTCATGGTTACCAGTGTCGGAATTAGACAGTTAATGTTTTCCTTCTCTTTGATTCATTATGTGAACCGAATTTGGAAGTTTCAGGGTTGGTAATCAATTCGAAATCAGCAGATGACACCTTTGCACTTTTGCGCCTCTCTCCGAAGCGTCCATTTGCAGCGAGCGGCAAATTCGTGTCATGGAAAGCTGCACACACGTACATTTGACTGGGTTCAGAAGAACATTGAGAAAAGTGCGTCCTTTCCATAGGGTGGGGCACTTAAACTCTGTTTCGTTTTCATGGTTACCAGTGTCGTAATTAGAAAGGGAATGTTTTACTTCTCTTTCAATCAATATGTGTACTGAATTTGGACGTTTAAAGGTTTGTAATCAATTCGAAATTAGCAGATGACACCTTTGCACTTTTGCGCGTCTCCCCGAAGCGTCCATTTGCAGCGAGCGGCAAATTCGTGTCACGGATAGCTGCACATACGTACATTTGACTGGGTTCAGAAGAACATTGAGAGGAGTGCGTCCTTTCCTTAGGGTGGGGCACTTTGGATTCTGTTTCGTTTTCATGGTTACCAGTGTCGTAATTAGAAAGGGAATGTTTTCCTTCTCTTTGAATCATTATGTGGACCGAATTTGGAAGTTTCAGGGTTTGTAATCAATTCGAAATAAGCAGATGACACCTTTGCACTTTTGCGCCTCTCCCCGGAGCGTCCATTTGCAGGGAGCGGCAAATTCGTGTCATGGATAGCTGCACATACGTACATTTGACTGGGTTCAGAAGAACATTGAGAAAAGTGCGTCCTTTCCATAGGGTGGGACACTTTGGACTCTGTTTCGTTTTCATGGTTACCAGTGTCGTAATTACAAAGGGAATGTTTTACTTCTACTTGAATCATTATGTGGACCGAATTTAGACGTTTAAAGGTTTGTAATCAATTCGAAATCAGCAGATGACACCTTTGCACTTTTGCGCCTCTCTCCGAAGCGTCCATTTGCAGCTTGCGGCAAATTCGTGTCATGGAAAGCTGCTCACACGTTCATTTGACTGGGTTCAGAAGAACATTGACAGGAGTGCGTCCTTTCCATAGGGTGGGGCACTTTGGACTCTGTTTCGTTTTCATGGTTACCAGTGTCGGAATTAGACAGTTAATGTTTTCCTTCTCTTTGATTCATTATGTGAACCGAATTTGGAAGTTTCAGGGTTTGTAATCAATTCGAAAGCAGCAGATGACACCTTTGCACTTTTGCGCCTCTCTCCGAAGCGTCCATTTGCAGCGACCGGCAAATTCGTGTCATGGAAAGCTGCACACACGTACATTTGACTGGGTTCAGAAGAACATTGAGAGGAGTGCGTCCTTTCCTTAGGGTGGGGCACTTTGGACTCTGTTTCGTTTCCATGGTTACCAGTGTCGGAATTAGAAATGGAAAGTTTTCCTTCTCTGTGATTCATTATGTTGACCGAATTTGGACGTTTCAGGGTTTGTAATCAATTCGAAATAAGCAGATGACACCTTTGCACTTTTGCGCCTCTCTCCGAAGCGTCCATTTGCAGCGAGCGGCAAATTCGTGTCATGGAAAGCTGCACATACTTACATTTGACTGGGTTCAGAAGAACATTGAGAGGAGTGCGTCCTTTCCTTAAAGTGGGGCACTTTGGACTCTCTTTCGTTTTCATGGTTACCAGTGTCGGAATTAGAAATGGAATGTTTTCCTTCTCTTTGAATCATTATGTGGACCGAATTTGGAAGTTTCAGGGTTTGTAATCAATTCGAAGTAAGCAGATGACACCTTTGCATTTTTGCGCCTCTCCCGGAAGCGTCCATTTGCAGCGAGCGGCAAATTCGTGTCATGGATAGCTGCACATACGTACATTTGACTGGGTTCAGAAGAACATTGAGAGGAGTGCGTCCTTTCCTTAGGGTGGGGCACTTTGGATTCTGTTTCGTTTTCATGGTTACCAGTGTCGTAATTAGAAAGGGAATGTTTTCCTTCTCTTTGAGTCATTATGTGGACCGAATTTGGAAGTTTCAGGGTTTGTAATCAATTCGAAATAAGCAGATGACACCTTTGCACTTTTGCGCCTCTCCCCGGAGCGTCCATTTGCAGGGAGCGGCAAATTCGTGTCATGGATAGCTGCACATACGTACATTTGACTGGGTTCAGAAGAACATTGAGAAAAGTGCGTCCTTTCCATAGGGTGGGACACTTTGGACTCTGTTTCGTTTTCATGGTTACCAGTGTGGGAATTAGAAATAAAATGTTTTCCTTCTCTGTGATTCATTATGTGGACCGAATTTGGACGTTTCAGGGTTTGTAATCAATTCGAAATAAGCAGATGACACCTTTGCACTTTTGCGCCTCTCCCCGAAGCGTCCATTTGCAGGGAGCGGCAAATTCGTGTCATGGATTGCTGCACATACGTACATTTGACTGGGTTCAGAAGAACATTGGGAGGAGTGCGTCCTTTCCTTAGGGTGGGGCACTTTGGACTCTGTTTCGTTTTCAAGGTTACCAGTGTCGTAATTAGAAAGGGAATGTTTTACTTCTACTTGAATCATTATGTGGACCGAATTTGGACGTTTAAAGGTTTGTAATCAATTCGAAATGAGCAGATGACACCTTTGCACTTTTGCGCGTCTCCCCGAAGCGTCCATTTGCAGCGAGCGGCAAATTCGTGTCACGGATAGCTGCACATACGTACATTTGACTGGGTTCAGAGGAACATTGAGAGGAGTGCGTCCTTTCCTTAGGGTGGGGGACTGTGGACTCTGTTTCGTTTTCATGGTTACCAGTGTGGGAATTAGAAATGGAATGTTTTTCTTCTCTTTGAATCATTATGTGGACCGAATTTGAAGGTTTCAGGGTTTGTAATGAATTCGAAATAAGCAGATGACACCTTTGCACTTTTGCGCCTCTCCCCGAAGCGTCCATTTGCAGCGAGCGGCAAATTCGTGTCATGGATAGCTGCACATACGTACATTTGACTGGGTTCACAAGAACATTAACAGGAGTGCGTGCTTTCCTTAGGGTGGGGCACACTGGACTCTGTTTCGTTTTCATGGTTACCAGTGTCGGCATTAGAAATGGAATGTTTTCCTTCTCTGTGATTCATTATGTGGACCGAATTTGGACGTTTCAAAGTTTGTAATCAATTCGAAATCAGCAGATGGCACCTTTGCACTTTTGCGCCTCTCTCCGAAGCGTCCATTTGCAGCTTGCGGCAAATTCGTGTCATGGAAAGCTGCTCACACGTACATTTGACTGGGTTCAGAAGAACATTGGGAGGAGTGCGTCCTTTCCTTAGGGTGGGGCACTTTGGACTCTGTTTCGTTTTCATGGTTACCAGTGTCGGAATTAGAAATAAAATGTTTTCCTTCTCTGTGATTCATTATGTGGACCGAATTAGGACGTTTCAGGGTTTGTAATCAATTCGAAATAAGCAGATGACACCTTTGCACTTTTACGCCTCTCCCCGAAGCGTCCATTTGCAGGGAGCGGCAAATTCGTGTCATGGATTGCTGCACATACGTACATTTGACTGGGTTCAGAAGAACATTGGGAGGAGTGCGTCCTTTCCTTAGGGTGGGGCACTTTGGACTCTGTTTCGTTTTCATGGTTACCAGTGTCGTAATTAGAAAGGGAATGTTTTACTTCTACTTGAATCATTATGTGGACCGAATTTGGACGTTTAAAGGTTTGTAATCAGATCGAAATTAGCAGATGACACCTTTGCACTTTTGCGCGTCTCCCCGAAGCGTCCATTTGCAGCGAGCGGCAAATTCGTGTCACGGATAGCTGCACATACGTACATTTGACTGGGTTCAGAAGAACATTGAGAGGAGTGCGTCCTTTCCTTAGGGTGGGGCACTTTGGATTCTGTTTCGTTTTCATGGTTACCAGTGTCCTAATTAGAAAGGGAATGTTTTCCTTCTCTTTGAATCATTATGTGGACCGAATTTGGAAGTTTCAGGGTTTGTAATCAATTCGAAATAAGCAGATGATACCTTTGCACTTTTGCGCCTCTCCCCGGAGCGTCCATTTGCAGGGAGCGGCAAATTCGTGTCATGGATAGCTGCACATACGTACATTTGACTGGGTTCAGAAGAACATTGAGAAAAGTGCGTCCTTTCCATAGGGTGGGACACTTTGGACTCTTTTTCGTTTTCATGGTTACCAGTGTCGTAATTACAAAGGGAATGTTTTATTTCTACTTGAATCATTATGTGGACCGAATTTGGACGTTTAAAGGTTTGTAATCAATTCGAAATCAGCAGATGACACCTTTGCACTTTTGCGCCTCTCTCCGAAGCGTCCATTTGCAGCTTGCGGCAAATTCGTGTCATGGAAAGCTGCTCACACGTACATTAGACTGGGTTCAGAAGAACATTGAGAAAAGTGCGTCCTTTCCATAGGGTGGGACACTTTGGACTCTGTTTCGTTTTCATGGTTACCAGTGTCGTAATTACAAAGGGAATGTTTTACTTCTACTTGAATCATTATGTGGACCGAATTTGGACGTTTAAAGGTTTGTAATCAATTCGAAATCGGCAGATGACACCTTTGCACTTTTGCGCCTCTCTCCGAAGCGTCCATTTGCAGCTTGCGGCAAATTCGTGTCATGGAAAGCTGCTCACACGTTCATTTGACTGGGTTCAGAAGAACATTGACAGGAGTGCGTCCTTTCCATAGGGTGGGGCACTTTGGACTCTGTTTCGTTTTCATGGTTACCAGTGTCGGAATTAGACAGTTAATGTTTTCCTTCTCTTTGATTCATTATGTGAACCGAATTTGGAAGTTTCAGGGTTTGTAATCAATTCGAAAGCAGCAGATGACACCTTTGCACTTTTGCGCCTCTCTCCGAAGCGTCCATTTGCAGCGACCGGCAAATTCGTGTCATGGAAAGCTGCACACACGTACATTTGACTGGGTTCAGAAGAACATTGAGAGGAGTGCGTCCTTTCCTTAGGGTGGGGCACTTTGGACTCTGTTTCGTTTTCATGGTTACCAGTGTCGGAATTAGAAATGGAATGTTTTCCTTCTCTTTGAATCATTATGTGGACCGAATTTGGACGTTTCAGGGTTTGTAATCAATTCGAAATAAGCAGATGACACCTTTGCACTTTTGCGCCTCTCTCCGAAGCGTCCATTTGCAGCGAGCGGCAAATTCGTGTCATGGAAAGCTGCACATACGTACATTTGACTGGGTTCAGAAGAACATTGAGAGGAGTGCGTCCTTTCCTTAGGGTGGGGCACTTTGGACTCTGTTTCGTTTTCATGGTTACCAGTGTCGGAATTAGAAAGGGAATGTTTTCCTTCTCTTTGAATCATTATGTGGACCGAATTTGGACGTTTCAGGGTTTGTAATCAATTCGAAATCAGCAGATGACACCTTTGCACTTTTGCGCCTCTCCCCGAAGCGTCCATTTGCAGCGAGCGGCAAATTCGTGTCATGGATAGCTGCACATACGTACATTTGACTGGGTTCAGAAGAACATTGAGAGGAGTGCGTCCTTTCCTTAGGGTGGGGTACTTTGGACTCTGTTTCGTTTCCATGGTTACCAGTGTCGGAATTAGAAATGGAATGTTTTCCTTCTCTGTGATTCATTATGTGGACCGAATTTGGACGTTTAAAGGTTTGTAATCAATTCGAAATCAGCAGATGACACCTTTGCACTTTTGCGCCTCTCTCGAAGCGTCCATTTGCAGCGAGCGGCAAATTCGTGTCATGGAGCTACACACGTACATTTGACTGGGTTCAGAAGAACATTGAGAAAAGTGCGTCCTTTCCATAGGGTGGGGCACTTTAAATCTGTTTCGTTTTCATGGTTACCAGTGTCGTAATTAGAAAAGGAATGTTTTCCTTCTCTTTGAATCATTATGTGGACCGAATTTGGACGTTTCAGGGTTTGTAATCAATTCGAAATAAGCAGATGACACCTTTGCACTTTTGCGCCTCTCTCCGAAGCGTCCATTTGCAGCGAGCGGCAAATTCGTGTCATGGATAGCTGCACATACGTACATTTGACTGGGTTCAGAAGAACATTGAGAGGAGTGCGTCCTTTCCTTAGGGTGGGGCACTTTAGACTCTGTTTCGTTTTCATGGTTACCAGTGTCGTAATTAGAAATGGAATGTTTTCCTTCTCTTTGAATCATTATGTGGACCGAATTTGGAAGTTTCAGGGTTTGTAATCAATTCGAAATAAGCAGATGACACCTTTGCATTTTTGCGCCTCTCCCGGAAGCGTCCATTTGCAGCGAGCGGCAAATTCGTGTCATGGATAGCTGCACATACGTACATTTGACTGGGTTCAGAAGAACATTGGGAGGAGTGCGTCCTTACCTTAGGGTGGGGCACTTTGGACTCTGTTTCGTTTTCATGGTTACCAGTGTGGGAATTAGAAATAAAATGTTTTCCTTCTCTGTGATTCATTATGTGGACCGAATTTGGACGTTTCAGGGTTTGTAATCAATTCGAAATAAGCAGATGACACCTTTGCACTTTTGCGCCTCTCCCCGAAGCGTCCATTTGCAGGGAGCGGCAAATTCGTGTCATGGATTGCTGCACATACGTACATTTGACTGGGTTCAGAAGAACATTGGGAGGAGTGCGTCCTTTCCTTAGGGTGGGGCACTTTGGACTCTGTTTCGTTTTCAAGGTTACCAGTGTCGTAATTAGAAAGGGAATGTTTTACTTCTACTTGAATCATTATGTGGACCGAATTTGGACGTTTAAAGGTTTGTAATCAATTCGAAATGAGCAGATGACACCTTTGCACTTTTGCGCGTCTCCCCGAAGCGTCCATTTGCAGCGAGCGGCAAATTCGTGTCACGGATAGCTGCACATACGTACATTTGACTGGGTTCAGAGGAACATTGAGAGGAGTGCGTCCTTTCCTTAGGGTGGGGGACTGTGGACTCTGTTTCGTTTTCATGGTTACCAGTGTGGGAATTAGAAATGGAATGTTTTTCTTCTCTTTGAATCATTATGTGGACCGAATTTGAAGGTTTCAGGGTTTGTAATGAATTCGAAATAAGCAGATGACACCTTTGCACTTTTGCGCCTCTCCCCGAAGCGTCCATTTGCAGGGAGCGGCAAATTCGTGTCATGGATTGCTGCACATACGTACATTTGACTGGGTTCAGAAGAACATTGGGAGGAGTGCGTCCTTTCCTTAGGGTGGGGCACTTTGGACTCTGTTTCGTTTTCATGGTTACCAGTGTCGTAATTAGAAAGGGAATGTTTTACTTCTACTTGAATCATTATGTGGACCGAATTTGGACGTTTAAAGGTTTGTAATCAATTCGAAATGAGCAGATGACACCTTTGCACTTTTGCGCCTCTCCCCGAAGCGTCCATTTGCAGCGAGCGGCAAATTCGTGTCACGGATAGCTGCACATACGTACATTTGACTGGGTTCAGAGGAACATTGAGAGGAGTGCGTCCTTTCCTTAGGGTGGGGCACTGTGGACTCTGTTTCGTTTTCATGGTTACCAGTGTGGGAATTAGAAATGGAATGTTTTTCTTCTCTTTGAATCATTATGTGGACCGAATTTGGACGTTTCAAGGTTTGTAATCAATTCGAAATCAGCAGATGACACCTTTGCACTTTTGCGCCTCTCTCCGAAGCGTCCATTTGCAGCTTGCGGCAAATTCGTGTCATGGAAAGCTGCTCACACGTACATTTGACTGGGTTCAGAAGAACATTGGGAGGAGTGCGTCCTTTCCTTAGGGTGGGGCACTTTGGACTCTGTTTCGTTTTCATGGTTACCAGTGTCGGAATTAGAAATGGAATGTTTTCCTTCTCTTTGATTCATTATGTGGACCGAATTAGGACGTTTCAGGGTTTGTAATCAATTCGAAATAAGCAGATGACACCTTTGCACTTTTACGCCTCTCCCCGAAGCGTCCATTTGCAGGGAGCGGCAAATTCGTGTCATGGATTGCTGCACATACGTACATTTGACTGGGTTCAGAAGAACATTGGGAGGAGTGCGTCCTTTCCTTAGGGTGGGGCACTTTGGACTCTGTTTCGTTTTCATGGTTACCAGTGTCGTAATTAGAAAGGGAATGTTTTACTTCTACTTGAGTCATTATGTGGACCGAATTTGGACGTTTAAAGGTTTGTAATCAGATCGAAATTAGCAGATGACACCTTTGCACTTTTGCGCGTCTCCCCGAAGCGTCCATTTGCAGCGAGCGGCAAATTCGTGTCACGGATAGCTGCACATACGTACATTTGACTGGGTTCAGAAGAACATTGAGAGGAGTGCGTCCTTTCCTTAGGGTGGGGCACTTTGGATTCTGTTTCGTTTTCATGGTTACCAGTGTCGTAATTAGAAAGGGAATGTTTTCCTTCTCTTTGAATCATTATGTGGACCGAATTTGGAAGTTTCAGGGTTTGTAATCAATTCGAAATAAGCAGATGATACCTTTGCACTTTTGCGCCTCTCCCCGGAGCGTCCATTTGCAGGGAGCGGCAAATTCGTGTCATGGATAGCTGCACATACGTACATTTGACTGGGTTCAGAAGAACATTGAGAAAAGTGCGTCCTTTCCATAGGGTGGGACACTTTGGACTCTTTTTCGTTTTCATGGTTACCAGTGTCGTAATTACAAAGGGAATGTTTTATTTCTACTTGAATCATTATGTGGACCGAATTTGGACGTTTAAAGGTTTGTAATCAATTCGAAATCAGCAGATGACACCTTTGCACTTTTGCGCCTCTCTCCGAAGCGTCCATTTGCAGCTTGCGGCAAATTCGTGTCATGGAAAGCTGCTCACACGTACATTTGACTGGGTTCAGAAGAACATTGAGAAAAGTGCGTCCTTTCCATAGGGTGGGACACTTTGGACTCTGTTTCGTTTTCATGGTTACCAGTGTCGTAATTACAAAGGGAATGTTTTACTTCTACTTGAATCATTATGTGGACCGAATTTGGACGTTTAAAGGTTTGTAATCAATTCGAAATCAGCAGATGACACCTTTGCACTTTTGCGCCTCTCTCCGAAGCGTCCATTTGCAGCTTGCGGCAAATTCGTGTCATGGAAAGCTGCTCACACGTTCATTTGACTGGGTTCAGAAGAACATTGACAGGAGTGCGTCCTTTCCATAGGGTGGGGCACTTTGGACTCTGTTTCGTTTTCATGGTTACCAGTGTCGGAATTAGACAGTTAATGTTTTCCTTCTCTTTGATTCATTATGTGAACCGAATTTATAAGTTTCAGAGTTTGTAATCAATTCGAAAGCAGCAGATGACACCTTTGCACTTTTGCGCCTCTCTCCGAAGCGTCCATTTGCAGCGAGCGGCAAATTCGTGTCATGGAAAGCTGCACATACGTACATTTGACTGGGTTCAGAAGAACATTGAGAGGAGTGCGTCCTTTCCTTAGGGTGGGGCACTTTGGACTCTCTTTCGTTTTCATGGTTACCAGTGTCGGAATTAGAAATGGAATGTTTTCCTTCTCTTTGAATCATTATGTGGACCGAATTTGGAAGTTTCAGGGTTTGTAATCAATTCGAAATAAGCAGATGACACCTTTGCACTTTTGCGCCTCTCCCCGAAGCGTCCATTTGCAGCGAGCGGCAAATTCGTGTCATGGATAGCTGCACATACGTACATTTGACTGGGTTCAGAAGAACATTGAGAGGAGTGCGTCCTTTCCTTAGGGTGGGGCACTTTGGACTCTGTTTCGTTTTCATGGTTACCAGTGTCGGAATTAGAAATGGAATGTTTTCCTTCTCTTTGATTCATTATGTGGACCGAATTTGGACGTTTCAGGGTTTGTAATCAATTCGAAATCAGCAGATGACACCTTTGCACTTTTGCGCCTCTCTCCGAAGCGTCCATTTGCAGCGAGCGGCAAATTCGTGTCATGGAAAGCTGCACACACGTACATTTGACTGGGTTCAGAAGAACATTGAGAAAAGTGCGTCCTTTCCATAGGGTGGGGCACTTTAACTCTGTTTCGTTTTCATGGTTACCAGTGTCGTAATTAGAAATGGAATGTTTTCCTTCTCTTTGAATCATTATGTGGACCGAATTTGGACGTTTCAGGGTTTGTAATCAATTCGAAATCAGCAGATGACACCTTTGCACTTTTGCGCCTCTCTCCGAAGCGTCCATTTGCAGCGAGCGGCAAATTCGTGTCATGGAAAGCTGCACACACGTACATTTGACTGGGTTCAGAAGAACATTGAGAAAAGTGCGTCCTTTCCTTAGGGTGGGGCACTTTGGACTCTGTTTCGTTTTCATGGTTACCAGTGTCGGAATTAGAAATGGAATGTTTTCCTTCTCTGTGATTCATTATGTGGACCGAATTTGGACGTTTCAAGGTTTGTAATCAATTCGAAATCAGCAGATGGCACCTTTGCACTTTTGCGCCTCTCTCCGAAGCGTCCATTTGCAGCTTGCGGCAAATTCATGTCATGGAAAGCTGCTCACACGTACATTTGACTGGGTTCAGAAGAACATTGGGAGGAGTGCGTCCTTTCCTTAGGGTGGGGCACTTTGGACTCTGTTTCGTTTTCATGGTTACCAGTGTGGGAATTAGAAATAAAATGTTTTCCTTCTCTGTGATTCATTATGTGGACCGAATTTGGACGTTTCAGGGTTTGTAATCAATTCGAAATAAGCAGATGACACCTTTGCACTTTTGCGCCTCTCCCCGAAGCGTCCATTTGCAGGGAGCGGCAAATTCGTGTCATGGATTGCTGCACATACGTACATTTGACTGGGTTCAGAAGAACATTGGGAGGAGTGCGTCCTTTCCTTAGGGTGGGGCACTTTGGACTCTGTTTCGTTTTCATGGTTACCAGTGTCGTAATTAGAAAGGGAATGTTTTACTTCTACTTGAATCATTATGTGGACCGAATTTGGACGTTTAAAGGTTTGTAATCAATTCGAAATCAGCAGATGACACCTTTGCACTTTTGCGCCTCTCTCCGAAGCGTCCATTTGCAGCGAGCGGCAAATTCGTGTCATGGAAAGCTGCACACACGTACATTTGACTGGGTTCAGAAGAACATTGAGAAAAGTGCGTCCTTTCCATAGGGTGGGGCACTTTAACTCTGTTTCGTTTTCATGGTTACCAGTGTCGTAATTAGAAAGGGAATGTTTTACTTCTCTTTCAATCAATATGTGTACTGAATTTGGACGTTTAAAGGTTTGTAATCAATTCGAAATTAGCAGATGACACCTTTGCACTTTTGCGCGTCTCCCCGAAGCGTCCATTTGCAGCGAGCGGCAAATTCGTGTCACGGATAGCTGCACATACGTACATTTGACTGGGTTCAGAGGAACATTGAGAGGAGTGCGTCCTTTCCTTAGGGTGGGGCACTTTGGATTCTGTTTCGTTTTCATGGTTACCAGTGTCGTAATTAGAAAGTGAATGTTTTCCTTCTCTTTGATTCATTATGTGGACCGAATTTGGACGTTTCAGGGTTTGTAATCAATTCGAAATCAGCAGATGACACCTTTGCACTTTTGCGCCTCTCCCCGAAGCGTCCATTTGCAGCGAGCGGCAAATTCGTGTCATGGATAGCTGCACATACGTACATTTGACTGGGTTCAGAAGAACATTGAGAGGAGTGCGTCCTTTCCTTAGGGTGGGGCACTTTGGACTCTGTTTCGTTTTCATGGTTACCAGTGTCGGAATTAGAAATGGAATGTTTTCCTTCTCTTTGAATCATTATGTGGACCGAATTTGGAAGTTTCAGGGTTTGTAATCAATTCGAAATCAGCAGATGACACCTTTGCACTTTTGCGCCTCTCCCCGAAGCGTCCATTTGCAGCGAGCGGCAAATTCGTGTCATGGATAGCTGCACATACGTACATTTGACTGGGTTCAGAAGAACATTGAGAGGAGTGCGTCCTTTCCTTAGGGTGGGGTACTTTGGACTCTGTTTCGTTTCCATGGTTACCAGTGTCGGAATTAGAAATGGAAAGTTTTCCTTCTCTGTGATTCATTATGTGGACCGAATTTGGACGTTTAAAGGTTTGTAATCAATTCGAAATCAGCAGATGACACCTTTGCACTTTTGCGCCTCTCTCCGAAGCGTCCATTTGCAGCGAGCGGCAAATTCGTGTCATGGAAAGCTGCACACACGTACATTTGACTGGGTTCAGAAGAACATTGAGAAAAGTGCGTCCTTTCCATAGGGTGGGGCACTTTAAATCTGTTTCGTTCTAATGGATAGCAGTGTCGTAATTAGAAGGAATGTTTTCCTTCTCTTTGAATCATTATGTGGACCGAATTTGGATGTTTCAGGGTTTGTAATCAATTCGAAAGCAGCAGATGACACCTTTGCACTTTTGCGCCTCTCTCCGAAGCGTCCATTTGCAGCGAGCGGCAAATTCGTGTCATGGAAAGCTGCACACACGTACATTTGACTGGGTTCAGAAGAACATTGAGAAAAGTGCGTCCTTTCCATAGGGTGGGGCACTTTAAATCTGTCTCGTTCTCATGGTTACCAGTGTCGGAATTAGAAATTAAATGTTTTCCTTCTCTGTGATTCATTATGTGGACCGAATTTGGACGTTTCAAAGTTTGTAATCAATTCGAAATCAGCAGATGGCACCTTTGCACTTTTGCGCCTCTCTCCGAAGCGTCCATTTGCAGCTTGCGGCAAATTCATGTCATGGAAAGCTGCACACACGTACATTTGACTGGGTTCAGAAGAACATTGGGAGGAGTGCGTCCTTTCCTTAGGGTGGGGCACTTTGGACTCTGTTTCGTTTTCATGGTTACCAGTGTGGGAATTAGAAATAAAATGTTTTCCTTCTCTGTGATTCATTATGTGGACCGAATTTGGACTTTTCAGGGTTTGTAATCAATTCGAAATAAGCAGATGACACCTTTGCACTTTTGCGCCTCTCCCCGAAGCGTCCATTTGCAGGGAGCGGCAAATTCGTGTCATGGATTGCTGCACATACGTACATTTGACTGGGTTCAGAAGAACATTGGGAGGAGTGCGTCCTTTCCTTAGGGTGGGGCACTTTGGACTCTGTTTCGTTTTCATGGTTACCAGTGTCGTAATTAGAAAGGGAATGTTTTACTTCTACTTGAATCATTATGTGGACCGAATTTGGACGTTTAAAGGTTTGTAATCAATTCGAAATCAGCAGATGACACCTTTGCACTTTTGCGCCTCTCTCCGAAGCGTCCATTTGCAGCGAGCGGCAAATTCGTGTCATGGAAAGCTGCACACACGTACATTTGACTGGGTTCAGAAGAACATTGAGAAAAGTGCGTCCTTTCCATAGGGTGGGGCACTTTAACTCTGTTTCGTTTTCATGGTTACCAGTGTCGTAATTAGAAAGGGAATGTTTTACTTCTCTTTCAATCAATATGTGTACTGAATTTGGACGTTTAAAGGTTTGTAATCAATTCGAAATGAGCAGATGACACCTTTGCACTTTTGCGCGTCTCCCCGAAGCGTCCATTTGCAGCGAGCGGCAAATTCGTGTCACGGATAGCTGCACATACGTACATTTGACTGGGTTCAGAGGAACATTGAGAGGAGTGCGTCCTTTCCTTAGGGTGGGGCACTTTGGATTCTGTTTCGTTTTCATGGTTACCAGTGTCGTAATTAGACAGTCAATGTTTTCCTTCTCTTTGATTCATTATGTGGACCGAATTTGGACGTTTCAGGGTTTGTAATCAATTCGAAATCAGCAGATGACACGTTTGCACTTTTGCGCCTCTCCCCGAAGCGTCCATTTGCAGCGAGCGGCAAATTCGTGTCATGGATAGCTGCACATACGTACATTTGACTGGGTTCAGAAGAACATTGAGAGAAGTGCGTCCTTTCCTTAGGGTGGGGCACTTTGGACTCTGTTTCGTTTTCATGGTTACCAGTGTCGGAATTAGAAATGGAATGTTTTCCTTCTCTTTGAATCATTATGTGGACCGAATTTGGAAGTTTCAGGGTTTGTAATCAATTCGAAATAAGCAGATGACACCTTTGCACTTTTGCGCCTCTCCCGGAAGCGTCCATTTGCAGCGAGCGGCAAATTCGTGTCATGGAAAGCTGCACACACGTACATTTGACTGGGTTCAGAAGAACATTGAGAAGAGTGCGTCCTTTCCATAGGGTGGGGCACTTTAACTCTGTTTCGTTTTCATGGTTACCAGTGTCGTAATTAGAAAAAGAATGTTTTACTTCTCTTTGAATCAATATGTGGACCGAATTTGGACGTTTCAGGGTTTGTAATCAATTCGAAATCAGCAGATGACACCTTTGCACTTTTGCGCCTCTCCCCGAAGCGTCCATTTGCAGCGAGCGGCAAATTCGTGTCATGGATAGCTGCACATACGTACATTTGACTGGGTTCAGAAGAACATTGAGAAAAGTGCGTTCTTTCCATAGGGTGGGGCACTTTGGACTCTGTTTCGTTTTCATGGTTACCAGTGTCGTAATTACAAAGGGAATGTTTTACTTCTCTGTGATTCATTATGTGGACCGAATTTGGAAGTTTCAGGGTTTGTAATCAATTCGAAAGCAGCAGATGACACCATTGCACTTTTGCGCCTCTCTCTGAAGCGTCCATTTGCAGCGACCGGCAAATTCGTGTCCTGGAAAGCTCCACACACGTACATTTGACTGGGTTCAGAAGAACATTGAGAAAAGTGCGTCCTTTCCATAGGGTGGGGCACTTTAACTCTGTTTCGTTTTCATGGTTACCAGTGTCGGTATTAGACAGGGAATGTTTTACTTCTCTTTCAATCAATATGTGTACTGAATTTGGACGTTTAAAGGTTTGTAATCAATTCGAAATGAGCAGATGACACCTTTGCACTTTTGCGCGTCTCCCCGAAGCGTCCATTTGCAGCGAGCGGCAAATTCGTGTCACGGATAGCTGCACATACGTACATTTGACTGGGTTCAGAGGAACATTGAGAGGAGTGCGTCCTTTCCTTAGGGTGGGGCACTTTGGATTCTGTTTCGTTTTCATGGTTACCAGTGTCGTAATTAGACAGTCAATGTTTTCCTTCTCTTTGATTCATTATGTGGACCGAAGTTGGACGTTTCAGGGTTTGTAATCGATTCGAAATCAGCAGATGACACGTTTGCACTTTTGCGCCTCTCCCCGAAGCGTCCATTTGCAGCGAGCGGCAAATTCGTGTCATGGATAGCTGCACATACGTACATTTGACTGGGTTCAGAAGAACATTGAGAGGAGTGCGTCCTTTCCTTAAAGTGGGGCACTTTGGACTCTTTTTCGTTTTCATGGTTACCAGTGTCGGAATTAGAAATGGAATGTTTTCCTTCTCTTTGAATCATTATGTGGACCGAATTTGGAAGTTTCAGGGTTTGTAATCAATTCGAAGTAAGCAGATGACACCTTTGCATTTTTGCGCCTCTCCCGGAAGCGTCCATTTGCAGCGAGCGGCAAATTCGTGTCATGGAAAGCTGCACACACGTACATTTGACTGGGTTCGGAAGAACATTGAGAAAAGTGCGTTCTTTCCATAGGGTGGGGCACTTTAACTCTGTTTCGTTTTCATGGTTACCAGTGTCGTAATTAGAATAAGAATGTTTTACTTGTCTTTAAATCAATATGTGTACCGAATTTGGACGTTTAATGGTTTGTAATCAATTCGAAATCAGCAGATGACACCTTTGCACTTTTGCGCCTCTCCCCGAAGCGTCCATTTGCAGCGAGCGGCAAATTCGTGTCATGGATAGCTGCACATACGTACATTTGACTGGGTTCAGAAGAACATTGAGAAAAGTGCGTCCTTTCCATAGGGTGGGGCACTTTGGACTCTGTTTCGTTTTCATGGTTACCAGTGTCGTAATTACAAAGGGAATGTTTTACTTCTACTTGAATCATTATGTGGACCGAATTTGGACGTTTAAAGGTTTGTAATCAATTCGAAATCAGCAGATGACACCTTTGCACTTTTGCGCCTCTCTCCGAAGCGTCCATTTGCAGCGAGCGGCAAATTCGTGTCATGGAAAGCTGCACACACGTACATTTGACTGGGTTCAGAAGAACATTGAGAAAAGTGCGTCCTTTCCATAGGGTGGGGCACTTTAACTCTGTTTCGTTTTCATGGTTAACAGTGTCGTAATTAGAAAGGGAATGTTTTACTTCTCTTTCAATCAATATGTGTACTGAATTTGGACGTTTAAAGGTTTGTAATCAATTCGAAATTAGCAGATGACACCTTTGCACTTTTGCGCGTCTCCCCGAAGCGTCCATTTGCAGCGAGCGGCAAATTCGTGTCACGGATAGCTGCACATACGTACATTTGACTGGGTTCAGAAGAACATTGAGAGGAGTGCGTCCTTTCCTTAGGGTGGGGCACTTTGGATTCTGTTTCGTTTTCATGGTTACCAGTGTCGTAATTAGAAAGGGAATGTTTTCCTTCTCTTTGAATCATTATGTGGACCGAATTTGGACGTTTCAGGGTTTGTAATCAATTCGAAATAAGCAGATGACACCTTTGCACTTTTGCGCCTCTCCCCGAAGCGTCCATTTGCAGGGAGCGGCAAATTCGTGTCATGGATAGCTGCACATACGTACATTTGACTGGGTTCAGAAGAACATTGAGAAAAGTGCGTCCTTTCCATAGGGTGGGGCACTTTAACTCTGTTTCGTTTTCATGGTTACCAGTGTCGTAATTAGAAAGGGAATGTTTTCCTTCTCTTTGAATCATTATGTGGACCGAATTTGGACGTTTCAGGGTTTGTAATCAATTCGAAATCAGCAGATGACACCTTTGCACTTTTGCGCCTCTCTCCGAAGCGTCCATTTGCAGCGAGCGGCAAATTCGTGTCATGGAAAGCTGCTCACACGTACATTTGACTGGGTTCAGAAGAACATTGGGAGGAGTGCGTCCTTTCCTTAGGGTGGGGCACTTTGGACTCTGTTTCGTTTTCATGGTTACCAGTGTGGGAATTAGAAATAAAATGTTTTCCTTCTCTGTGATTCATTATGTGGACCGAATTTGGACGTTTCAGGGTTTGTAATCAATTCGAAATAAGCAGATGACACCTTTGCACTTTTGCGCCTCTCCCCGAAGCGTCCATTTGCAGCGAGCGGCAAATTCGTGTCATGGATAGCTGCACATACGTACATTTGACTGGGTTCAGAAGAACATTGGGAGGAGTGCGTCCTTTCCTTAGGGTGGGGCACTTTGGACTCTGTTTCGTTTTCATGGTTACCAGTGTCGTAATTAGAAAGGGAATGTTTTACTTCTACTTGAATCATTATGTGGACCGAATTTGGACGTTTAAAGGTTTGTAATCAATTCGAAATCAGCAGATGACACCTTTGCACTTTTGCGCCTCTCTCCGAAGCGTCCATTTGCAGCGAGCGGCAAATTCGTGTCATGGAAAGCTGCACACACGTACATTTGACTGGGTTCAGAAGAACATTGAGAGGAGTGCGTCCTTTCCTTAAAGTGGGGCACTTTGGACTCTGTTTCGTTTTCATGGTTACCAGTGTCGGAATTAGAAATGGAATGTTTTCCTTCTCTTTGAATCATTATGTGGACCGAATTTGGAAGTTTCAGGGTTTGTAATCAATTCGAAATAAGCAGATGACACCTTTGCATTTTTGCGCCTCTCCCGGAAGCGTCCATTTGCAGCGAGCGGCAAATTCGTGTCATGGAAAGCTGCACACACGTACATTTGACTGGGTTCGGAAGAACATTGAGAAAAGTGCGTTCTTTCCATAGGGTGGGGCACTTTAACTCTGTTTCGTTTTCATGGTTACCAGTGTCGTAATTAGAATAAGAATGTTTTACTTGTCTTTAAATCAATATGTGTACCGAATTTGGACGTTTAATGGTTTGTAATCAATTCGCAATCAGCAGATGACACGTTTGCACTTTTGCGCCTCTCCCCGAAGCGTCCATTTGCAGCGAGCGGCAAATTCGTGTCATGGATTGCACATACGTACATTTGACTGGGTTCAGAAGAACATTGAGAAAAGTGCGTTCCTTTCCATAGGGTGGGGCACTTTGGACTCTGTTTCGTTTTCATGGTTACCAGTGTCGTAATTAGAAAGGGAATGTTTTACTTCTCTTTGATTCATTATGTGGACCGAATTTGGAAGTTTCAGGGTTTGTAATCAATTCGAAATCAGCAGATGACACCTTTGCACTTTTGCGCCTCTCTCCGAAGCGTCCATTTGCAGCGACCGGCAAATTCGTGTCATGGAAAGCTGCACACACGTACATTTGACTGGGTTCGGAAGAACATTGAGAAAAGTGCGTTCTTTCCATAGGGTGGGGCACTTTAACTCTGTTTCGTTTTCATGGTTACCAGTGTCGTAATTAGAATAAGAATGTTTTACTTGTCTTTAAATCAATATGTGTACCGAATTTGGACGTTTAATGGTTTGTAATCGATTCGAAATCAGCAGATGACACGTTTGCACTTTTGCGCCTCTACCCGAAGCGTCCATTTGCAGCGAGCGGCAAATTCGTGTCATGGATTGCTGTACATACGTACATTTGACTGGGTTCAGAAGAACATTGAGAAAAGTGCGTTCTTTCCATAGGGTGGGGCACTTTGGACTCTGTTTCGTTTTCATGGTTACCAGTGTCGTAATTACAAAGGGAATGTTTTACTTCTCTGTGATTCATTATGTGGACCGAATTTGGAAGTTTCAGGGTTTGTAATCAATTCGAAAGCAGCAGATGACACCATTGCACTTTTGCGCCTCTCTCTGAAGCGTCCATTTGCAGCGACCGGCAAATTCGTGTCATGGAAAGCTGCACACACGTACATTTGACTGGGTTCAGAAGAACATTGAGAAAAGTGCGTCCTTTCCTTAGGGTGGGGCACTTTGGACTCTCTTTCGTTTTCATGGTTACCAGTGTCGGAATTAGAAATAAAATGTTTTCCTTCTCTGTGATTCATTATGTGGACCGAATTTGGACGTTTCAAAGTTTGTAATCAATTCGAAATCAGCAGATGGCACCTTTGCACTTTTGCGCCTCTCTCCGAAGCGTCCATTTGCAGCTTGCGGCAAATTCATGTCATGGAAAGCTGCTCACACGTACATTTGACTGGGTTCAGAAGAACATTGGGAGGAGTGCGTCCTTTCCTTAGGGTGGGGCACTTTGGACTCTGTTTCGTTTTCATGGTTACCAGTGTGGGAATTAGAAATAAAATGTTTTCCTTCTCTGTGATTCATTATGTGGACCGAATTTGGACTTTTCAGGGTTTGTAATCAATTCGAAATAAGCAGATGACACCTTTGCACTTTTGCGCCTCTCCCCGAAGCGTCCATTTGCAGGGAGCGGCAAATTCGTGTCATGGATTGCTGCACATACGTACATTTGACTGGGTTCAGAAGAACATTGGGAGGAGTGCGTCCTTTCCTTAGGGTGGGGCACTTTGGACTCTGTTTCGTTTTCATGGTTACCAGTGTCGTAATTAGAAAGGGAATGTTTTACTTCTACTTGAATCATTATGTGGACCGAATTTGGACGTTTAAAGGTTTGTAATCAATTCGAAATCAGCAGATGACACCTTTGCACTTTTGCGCCTCTCTCCGAAGCGTCCATTTGCAGCGAGCGGCAAATTCGTGTCATGGAAAGCTGCACACACGTACATTTGACTGGGTTCAGAAGAACATTGAGAAAAGTGCGTCCTTTCCATAGGGTGGGGCACTTTAACTCTGTTTCGTTTTCATGGTTACCAGTGTCGTAATTAGAAAGGGAATGTTTTACTTCTCTTTCAATCAATATGTGTACTGAATTTGGACGTTTAAAGGTTTGTAATCAATTCGAAATGAGCAGATGACACCTTTGCATTTTTGCGCCTCTCCCGGAAGCGTCCATTTGCAGCGAGCGGCAAATTCGTGTCATGGAAAGCTGCACACACGTACATTTGACTGGGTTCGGAAGAACATTGAGAAAAGTGCGTTCTTTCCATAGGGTGGGGCACTTTAACTCTGTTTCGTTTTCATGGTTACCAGTGTCGTAATTAGAATAAGAATGTTTTACTTGTCTTTAAATCAATATGTGTACCGAATTTGGACGTTTAATGGTTTGTAATCGATTCGAAATCAGCAGATGACACGTTTGCACTTTTGCGCCTCTACCCGAAGCGTCCATTTGCAGCGAGCGGCAAATTCGTGTCATGGATTGCTGTACATACGTACATTTGACTGGGTTCAGAAGAACATTGAGAAAAGTGCGTTCTTTCCATAGGGTGGGGCACTTTGTACTCTGTTTCGTTTTCATGGTTACCAGTGTCGTAATTACAAAGGGAATGTTTTACTTCTCTGTGATTCATTATGTGGACCGAATTTGGAAGTTTCAGGGTTTGTAATCAATTCGAAAGCAGCAGATGACACCATAGCACTTTTGCGCCTCTCTCTGAAGCGTCCATTTGCAGCGACCGGCAAATTCGTGTCCTGGAAAGCTCCACACACGTACATTTGACTGGGTTCAGAAGAACATTGAGAAAAGTGCGTCCTTTCCATAGGGTGGGGCACTTTAACTCTGTTTCGTTTTCATGGTTACCAGTGTCGGTATTAGACAGGGAATGTTTTACTTCTCTTTCAATCAATATGTGTGCTGAATTTGGACGTTTAAAGGTTTGTAATCAATTCGAAATGAGCAGATGACACCTTTGCACTTTTGCGCGTCTCCCCGAAGCGTCCATTTGCAGCGAGCGGCAAATTCGTGTCACGGATAGCTGCACATACGTACATTTCACTGGGTTCAGAGGAACATTGAGAGGAGTGCGTCCTTTCCTTAGGGTGGGGCACTTTGGATTCTGTTTCGTTTTCATGGTTACCAGTGTCGTAATTAGACAGTCAATGTTTTCCTTCTCTTTGATTCATTATGTGGACCGAAGTTGGACGTTTCAGGGTTTGTAATCGATTCGAAATCAGCAGATGACACGTTTGCACTTTTGCGCCTCTCCCCGAAGCGTCCATTTGCAGCGAGCGGCAAATTCGTGTCATGGATAGCTGCACATACGTACATTTGACTGGGTTCAGAAGAACATTGAGAGGTGTGCGTCCTTTCCTTAAAGTGGGGCACTTTGGACTCTTTTTCGTTTTCATGGTTACCAGTGTCGGAATTAGAAATGGAATGTTTTCCTTCACTTTGAATCATTATGTGGACCGAATTTGGAAGTTTCAGGGTTTGTAATCAATTCGAAGTAAGCAGATGACACCTTTGCATTTTTGCGCCTCTCCCGGAAGCGTCCATTTGCAGCGAGCGGCAAATTCGTGTCATGGAAAGCTGCACACACGTACATTTGACTGGGTTCGGAAGAACATTGAGAAAAGTGCGTTCTTTCCATAGGGTGGGGCACTTTAACTCTGTTTCGTTTTCATGGTTACCAGTGTCGTAATTAGAATAAGAATGTTTTACTTGTCTTTAAATCAATATGTGTACCGAATTTGGACGTTTAATGGTTTGTAATCGATTCGAAATCAGCAGATGACACGTTTGCACTTTTGCGCCTCTACCCGAAGCGTCCATTTGCAGCGAGCGGCAAATTCGTGTCATGGATTGCTGTACATACGTACATTTGACTGGGTTCAGAAGAACATTGAGAAAAGTGCGTTCTTTCCATAGGGTGGGGCACTTTGGACTCTGTTTCGTTTTCATGGTTACCAGTGTCGTAATTACAAAGGGAATGTTTTACTTCTCTGTGATTCATTATGTGGACCGAATTTGGAAGTTTCAGGGTTTGTAATCAATTCGAAAGCAGCAGATGACACCATTGCACTTTTGCGCCTCTCTCTGAAGCGTCCATTTGCAGCGACCGGCAAATTCGTGTCCTGGAAAGCTCCACACACGTACATTTGACTGGGTTCAGAAGAACATTGAGAAAAGTGCGTCCTTTCCATAGGGTGGGGCACTTTAACTCTGTTTCGTTTTCATGGTTACCAGTGTCGGTATTAGACAGGGAATGTTTTACTTCTCTTTCAATCAATATGTGTGCTGAATTTGGACGTTTAAAGGTTTGTAATCAATTCGAAATTAGCAGATGACACCTTTGCACTTTTGCGCGTCTCCCCGAAGCGTCCATTTGCAGCGAGCGGCAAATTCGTGTCACGGATAGCTGCACATACGTACATTTGACTGGGTTCAGAAGAACATTGAGAGGAGTGCGTCCTTTCCTTAGGGTGGGGCACTTTGGATTCTGTTTCGTTTTCATGGTTACCAGTGTCGTAATTAGAAAGGGAATGTTTTCCTTCTCTTTGAATCATTATGTGGACCGAATTTGGACGTTTCAGGGTTTGTAATCAATTCGAAATAAGCAGATGACACCTTTGCACTTTTGCGCCTCTCCCCGAAGCGTCCATTTGCAGGGAGCGGCAAATTCGTGTCATGGATAGCTGCACATACGTACATTTGACTGGGTTCAGAAGAACATTGAGAAAAGTGCGTCCTTTCCATAGGGTGGGACACTTTGGACTCTGTTTCGTTTTCATGGTTACCAGTGTCGTAATTACAAAGGGAATGTTTTACTTCTACTTGAATCATTATGTGGACCGAATTTGGACGTTTAAAGGTTTGTAATCAATTCGAAATCAGCAGATGACACCTTTGCATTTTTGCGCCTCTCTCCGAAGCGTCCATTTGCAGCGAGCGGCAAATTCGTGTCATGGAAAGCTGCACACACGTACATTTGACTGGGTTCAGAAGAACATTGAGAAAAGTGCGTCCTTTCCATAGGGTGGGGCACTTTAACTCTGTTTCGTTTTCATAGTTAATAGTGTCGTAATTAGAAAGGGAATGTTTTACTTCTCTTTCAATCAATATGTGTACTGAATTTGGACGTTTAAAGGTTTGTAATCAATTCGAAATTAGCAGATGACACCTTTGCACTTTTGCGCGTCTCCCCGAAGCGTCCATTTGCAGCGAGCGGCAAATTCGTGTCATGGATAGCTGCACATACGTACATTTGACTGGGTTCAGAAGAACATTGAGAGGAGTGCGTCCTTTCCTTAGGGTGGGGCACTTTGGATTCTGTTTCGTTTTCATGGTTACCAGTGTCGTAATTAGAAAGGGAATGTTTTCCTTCTCTTTGAATCATTATGTGGACCGAATTTGGACGTTTCAGGGTTTGTAATCAATTCGAAATAAGCAGATGACACCTTTGCACTTTTGCGCCTCTCCCCGAAGCGTCCATTTGCAGGGAGCGGCAAATTCGTGTCATGGATAGCTGCACATACGTACATTTGACTGGGTTCAGAAGAACATTGAGAAAAGTGCGTTCTTTCCATAGGGTGGGGCACTTTGGACTCTGTTTCGTTTTCATGGTTACCAGTGTCGTAATTACAAAGGGAATGTTTTACTTCTCTGTGATTCATTATGTGGACCGAATTTGGAAGTTTCAGGGTTTGTAATCAATTCGAAAGCAGCAGATGACACCATTGCACTTTTGCGCCTCTCTCTGAAGCGTCCATTTGCAGCGACCGGCAAATTCGTGTCCTGGAAAGCTCCACACACGTACATTTGACTGGGTTCAGAAGAACATTGAGAAAAGTGCGTCCTTTCCATAGGGTGGGGCACTTTAATTCTGTTTCGTTTTCATGGTTACCAGTGTCGGTATTAGACAGGGAATGTTTTACTTCTCTTTCAATCAATATGTGTACTGAATTTGGACGTTTAAAGGTTTGTAATCAATTCGAAATTAGCAGATGACACCTTTGCACTTTTGCGCGTCTCCCCGAAGCGTCCATTTGCAGCGAGCGGCAAATTCGTGTCACGGATAGCTGCACATACGTACATTTGACTGGGTTCAGAAGAACATTGAGAGGAGTGCGTCCTTTCCTTAGGGTGGGGCACTTTGGATTCTGTTTCGTTTTCATGGTTACCAGTGTCGTAATTAGAAAGGGAATGTTTTCCTTCTCTTTGAATCATTATGTGGACCGAATTTGGACGTTTCAGGGTTTGTAATCAATTCGAAATAAGCAGATGACACCTTTGCACTTTTGCGCCTCTCCCCGAAGCGTCCATTTGCAGGGAGCGGCAAATTCGTGTCATGGATAGCTGCACATACGTACATTTGACTGGGTTCAGAAGAACATTGAGAAAAGTGCGTCCTTTCCATAGGGTGGGACACTTTGGACTCTGTTTCGTTTTCATGGTTACCAGTGTCGTAATTACAAAGGGAATGTTTTACTTCTACTTGAATCATTATGTGGACCGAATTTGGACGTTTAAGGGTTTGTAATCAATTCGAAATAAGCAGATGACACCTTTGCACTTTTGCGCCTCTACCCGAAGCGTCCATTTGCAGCGAGCGGCAAATTCGTGTCATGGATTGCTGCACATACGTACATTTGACTGGGTTCAGAAGAACATTGGGAGGAGTGCGTCCTTTCCTTAGGGTGGGGCACTTTGGACTCTGTTTCGTTTTCATGGTTACCAGTGTCGTAATTAGAAAGGGAATGTTTTACTTCTACTTGAATCATTATGTGGACCGAATTTGGACGTTTAAAGGTTTGTAATCAATTCGAAATCAGCAGATGACACCTTTGCATTTTTGCGCCTCTCTCCGAAGCGTCCATTTGCAGCGAGCGGCAAATTCGTGTCATGGAAAGCTGCACACACGTACATTTGACTGGGTTCAGAAGAACATTGAGAAAAGTGCGTCCTTTCCATAGGGTGGGGCACTTTAACTCTGTTTCGTTTTCATAGTTAATAGTGTCGTAATTAGAAAGGGAATGTTTTACTTCTCTTTCAATCAATATGTGTACTGAATTTGGACGTTTAAAGGTTTGTAATCAATTCGAAATTAGCAGATGACACCTTTGCACTTTTGCGCGTCTCCCCGAAGCGTCCATTTGCAGCGAGCGGCAAATTCGTGTCACGGATAGCTGCACATACGTACATTTGACTGGGTTCAGAAGAACATTGAGAGGAGTGCGTCCTTTCCTTAGGGTGGGGCACTTTGGATTCTGTTTCGTTTTCATGGTTACCAGTGTCGTAATTAGAAAGGTAATGTTTTCCTTCTCTTTGAATCATTATGTGGACCGAATTTGGACGTTTCAGGGTTTGTAATCAATTCGAAATCAGCAGATGACACCTTTGCACTTTTGCGCCTCTCCCCGAAGCGTCCATTTGCAGCGAGCGGCAAATTCGTGTCATGGATAGCTGCACATACGTACATTTGACTGGGTTCAGAAGAACATTGAGAAAAGTGCGTCCTTTCCTTAGGGTGGGGCACTTTGGACTCTGTTTCGTTTTCATGGTTACCAGTGTCGTAATTACAAAGGGAATGTTTTACTTCTCTGTGATTCATTATGTGGACCGAATTTGGAAGTTTCAGGGTTTGTAATCAATTCGAAATCAGCAGATGACACCTTTGCACTTTTGCGCCTCTCTCCGAAGCGTCCATTTGCAGCGAGCGGCAAATTCGTGTCATGGAAAGCTGCACACACGTACATTTGACTGGGTTCAGAAGAACATTGAGAAAAGTGCGTCCTTTCCATAGGGTGGGGCACTTTAACTCTGTTTCGTTTTCATGGTTACCAGTGTCGTAATTAGAAAGGGAATGTTTTACTTCTCTTTCAATCAATATGTGTACTGAATTTGGACGTTTAAAGGTTTGTAATCAATTCGAAATTAGCAGATGACACCTTTGCACTTTTGCGCGTCTCCCCGAAGCGTCCATTTGCAGCGAGCGGCAAATTCGTGTCACGGATAGCTGCACATACGTACATTTGACTGGGTTCAGAAGAACATTGAGAGGAGTGCGTCCTTTCCTTAGGGTGGGGCACTTTGGATTCTGTTTCGTTTTCATGGTTACCAGTGTCGTAATTAGAAAGGGAATGTTTTCCTTCTCTTTGAATCATTATGTGGACCGAATTTGGACGTTTCAGGGTTTGTAATCAATTCGAAATAAGCAGATGACACCTTTGCACTTTTGCGCCTCTCCCCGAAGCGTCCATTTGCAGCGAGCGGCAAATTCGTGTCATGGATAGCTGCACATACGTACATTTGACTGGGTTCAGAAGAACATTGACAGGAGTGCGTGCTTTCCTTAGGGTGGGGCACTCTGGACTCTGTTTCGTTTTCATGGTTACCAGTGTCGGCATTAGAAATGGAATGTTTTCCTTCTCTGTGATTCATTATGTGGACCGAATTTGGAAGTTTCAGGGTTTGTAATCAATTCGAAAGCAGCAGATGACACCTTTGCACTTTTGCGCCTCTCTCTGAAGCGTCCATTTGCAGCGACGGGCAAATTCGTGTCATGGAAAGCTCCACACACGTACATTTGACTGGGTTCAGAAGAACATTGAGAAAAGTGCGTTCTTTCCATAGGGTGGGGCACTTTAACTCTGTTTCGTTTTCATGGTTACCAGTGTCGTAATTAGAAAGGGAATGTTTTACTTGTCTTTGAATCAATATGTGTACCGAATTTGGACGTTTAAGGGTTTGTAATCAATTCGAAATAAGCAGATGACACCTTTGCACTTTTGCGCCTCTACCCGAAGCGTCCATTTGCAGCGAACGGCAAATTCGTGTCATGGATTGCTGCACATACGTACATTTGACTGGGTTCAGAAGAACATTGGGAGGAGTGCGTCGTTTCCTTAGGGTGGGGCACTTTGGACTCTGTTTCGTTTTCATGGTTACCAGTGTCGTAATTAGAAAGGTAATGTTTCCTTCACTTTGAATCATTATGTGGACCGAATTTGGACGTTTCAGGGTTTGTAATCAATTCGAAATAAGCAGATGACACCTTTGCACTTTTGCGCCTCTCCCCGAAGCGTCCATTTGCAGCGAGCGGCAAATTCGTGTCATGGATAGCTGCACATACGTACATTTGACTGGGTTCAGAAGAACATTGAGAAAAGTGCGTCCTTTCCATAGGGTGGGGCACTTTGGACTCTGTTTCGTTTTCATGGTTACCAGTGTCGTAATTAGAAATGGAATGTTTTCCTTCTTCTTGAATCATTATGTGGACCGAATTTGGACGTTTAAGGGTTTGTAATCAATTCGAAATAAGCAGATGACACCTTTGCACTTTTGCGCCTCTCCCCGAAGCGTCCATTTGCAGCGAGCGGCAAATTCGTGTCATGGAAAGCTGCACACACGTACATTTGACTGGGTTCAGAAGAACATTGAGAAAAGTGCGTCCTTTCCATAGGGTGGGGCACTTTAACTCTGTTTCGTTTTCATGGTTACCAGTGTCGTAATTAGAAAGGGAATGTTTTCCTTCTCTTTGAATCATTATGTGGACCGAATTTGGACGTTTCAGGGTTTGTAATCAATTCGAAATTAGCAGATGACACCTTTGCACTTTTGCGCCTCTCCCCGAAGCGTCCATTTGCAGCGAGCGGCAAATTCGTGTCATGGATAGCTGCACATACGTACATTTGACTGGGTTCAGAAGAACATTGAGAGGAGTGCGTCCTTTCCTTAGGGTGGGGCACTTTGGACTCTGTTTCGTTTTCATGGTTACCAGTGTCGTAATTAGAAAGGGAATGTTTTCCTTCTCTTTGAATCATTATGTGGACCGAATTTGGACGTTTCAGGGTTTGTAATCAATTCGAAATAAGCAGATGACACCTTTGCACTTTTGCGCCTCTCCCCGAAGCGTCCATTTGCAGCGAGCGGCAAATTCGTGTCATGGATAGCTGCACATACGTACATTTGACTGGGTTCAGAAGAACATTGAGAGGAGTGCGTCCTTTCCTTAGGGTGGGGCACTTTGGACTCTGTTTCGTTTTCATGGTTACCAGTGTCGTAATTAGAAAGGTAATGTTTTCCTTCTCTTTGAATCATTATGTGGACCGAATTTGGACGTTTCAGGGTTTGTAATCAATTCGAAATCAGCAGATGACACCTTTGCACTTTTGCGCCTCTCCCCGAAGCGTCCATTTGCAGCGAGCGGCAAATTCGTGTCATGGATAGCTGCACATACGTACATTTGACTGGGTTCAGAAGAACATTGAGAAAAGTGCGTCCTTTCCATAGGGTGGGGCACTTTGGACTCTGTTTCGTTTTCATGGTTACCAGTGTCGTAATTACAAAGGGAATGTTTTACTTCTCTGTGATTCATTATGTGGACCGAATTTGGAAGTTTCAGGGTTTGTAATCAATTCGAAAGCAGCAGATGACACCATTGCACTTTTGCGCCTCTCTCTGAAGCGTCCATTTGCAGCGACCGGCAAATTCGTGTCCTGGAAAGCTCCACACACGTACATTTGACTGGGTTCAGAAGAACATTGAGAAAAGTGCGTCCTTTCCATAGGGTGGGGCACTTTAATTCTGTTTCGTTTTCATGGTTACCAGTGTCGGTATTAGACAGGGAATGTTTTACTTCTCTTTCAATCAATATGTGTACTGAATTTGGACGTTTAAAGGTTTGTAATCAATTCGAAATTAGCAGATGACACCTTTGCACTTTTGCGCGTCTCCCCGAAGCGTCCATTTGCAGCGAGCGGCAAATTCGTGTCACGGATAGCTGCACATACGTACATTTGACTGGGTTCAGAAGAACATTGAGAGGAGTGCGTCCTTTCCTTAGGGTGGGGCACTTTGGATTCTGTTTCGTTTTCATGGTTACCAGTGTCGTAATTAGAAAGGGAATGTTTTCCTTCTCTTTGAATCATTATGTGGACCGAATTTGGACGTTTCAGGGTTTGTAATCAATTCGAAATAAGCAGATGACACCTTTGCACTTTTGCGCCTCTCCCCGAAGCGTCCATTTGCAGCGAGCGGCAAATTCGTGTCATGGATAGCTGCACATACGTACATTTGACTGGGTTCAGAAGAACATTGAGAGGAGTGCGTCCTTTCCTTAGGGTGGGGCACTTTGGACTCTGTTTCGTTTTCATGGTTACCAGTGTCGGAATTAGAAATGGAATGTTTTCCTTCTCTGTGATTCATTATGTGGACCGAATTTGGAAGTTTCAGGGTTTGTAATCAATTCGAAAGCAGCAGATGACACCTTTGCACTTTTGCGCCTCTCTCTGAAGCGTCCATTTGCAGCGACGGGCAAATTCGTGTCATGGAAAGCTCCACACACGTACATTTGACTGGGTTCAGAAGAACATTGAGAAAAGTGCGTTCTTTCCATAGGGTGGGGCACTTTAACTCTGTTTCGTTTTCATGGTTACCAGTGTCGTAATTAGAAAGGGAATGTTTTACTTGTCTTTGAATCAATATGTGTACCGAATTTGGACGTTTAAGGGTTTGTAATCAATTCGAAATAAGCAGATGACACCTTTGCACTTTTGCGCCTCTCCCCGAAGCGTCCATTTGCAGCGAGCGGCAAATTCGTGTCATGGATAGCTGCACATACGTACATTTGACTGGGTTCAGAAGAACATTGAGAGGAGTGCGTCCTTTCCTTAGGGTGGGGCACTTTGGACTCTGTTTCGTTTTCATGGTTACCAGTGTCGTAATTAGAAAGGGAATGTTTTCCTTCTCTTTGATTCATTATGTGGACCGAATTTGGACGTTTCAGGGTTTGTAATCAATTCGAAATAAGCAGATGACACCTTTGCACTTTTGCGCCTCTCCCCGAAGCGTCCATTTGCAGCGAGCGGCAAATTCGTGTCATGGATAGCTGCACATACGTACATTTGACTGGGTTCAGAAGAACATTGAGAGAAGTGCGTCCTTTCCTTAGGGTGGGGCACTTTGGACTCTGTTTCGTTTTCATGGTTACCAGTGTCGTAATTAGAAATGGAATGTTTTCCTTCTCTTTGAATCATTATGTGGACCGAATTTGGACGTTTCAGGGTTTGTAATCAATTCGAAATCAGCAGATGACACCTTTGCACTTTTGCGCCTCTCTCAGCGTCCATTTGCAGCGAGCGGCAAATTCGTGTCATGGATAGCTGCACATACGTACATTTGACTGGGTTCAGAAGAACATTGGGAGTGCGTCCTTTCCTTAGGGTGGGGCACTTTGGACTCTGTTTCGTTTTCATGGTTACCAGTGTCGTAATTAGAAAGGGAATGTTTTACTTTCTGATTCATTATGTGGACCGAATTTGGACGTTTCAAGGTTTGTAATCAATTCGAAATCAGCAGATGACACCTTTGCACTTTTGCGCCTCTCCCCGAAGCGTCCATTTGCAGCGAGCGGCAAATTCGTGTCATGGATAGCTGCACATACGTACATTTGACTGGGTTCAGAAGAACATTGAGAGGAGTGCG
>JAYWIR010000186.1:0-37465 GCA_036172245.1 Raillietiella orientalis
AGAGCGAAGGAAAAGATTCCTCTTCTAGGAACGACAGTGGTTACCATGAAAACAACACAGAGTACAAAGTACCACGGCCTAATGAAATTTCGAACTCTTCATAATCAGGCACTTAAATCAGGAAATTAGAAAGCCTTGAAACTTTCCATGACATGAATTCGCCACTCACTGCAAATAGGTGCTTCGTGAAGAGGAGCACAACTGCAATCGTGAAACTCCCTGATTTCGAATTGATTACAAAACTTGAAAAGTTTCAAATTACTACCATATAATGAATCAGAACGAAGTATAAGATTCCTCTTCTAGGCAGGACACTGTTTACCATGAAAACAACACAGAGACCAAAGTGCCACGCCCTAATCTAATTTCGAAATCTGCTTAATCATTCTCTGAAATCAAAAAATTGGAAGCCCTTGAGGCTCTTCATGATGGCGATTTGCCACTCAATGGAAATAGATGCTTCGCGAAGAGGTGCAAAACTGCAATGGAGAAATCCCCGGGTTTCGAATTGATTACAAAGCCTGTATGGTAGCAAATTTTTACCAGTTCATGGATCAGAGCGAACGAAAATATTCCTCTTCTTGGAACGACAGTGGTTACCATTAAGACAACACAGATACCAACGTACCACCCCCTATTCCAATTTCGAACACTTCTTAATCATCCGCTGTAATCAGGAAATTGGAAGGCCTTGAGGCTTTCCATGACGGAAATTTGCCACTCACTGCAAATGTATGCTTAGTGAAAAAGCGCAAAAGTGCTATAGTAAAATCCCCTGATTTCCAATTGGTTACAAACCCTGAAAGTTTGCAAATTTTTACCACATACTGAATTAAAGCGAAGGGAAAAATTCCTCTTCTAGGTACGACACTGGTTACTATGAAAACAACAGAAAGCCCAAAGTGCCACGCCCTAATCTAATTTCGAACACTTCATAATCATCCTCTGAAATCGGGAAATTGGAAGGCCTTGAGTCTCTTCATGACGGGAATTTGCCACTTACTGCAAATGGATACTTACTGAAAAGGCGCAATTGTGCAACAGTAATATCCCCTGATTTTTAGTTGATTACAAAGCATGTAAGGATGCAAATTTCTACCACAACATGAATCAGAGCGAAGTATAAGATTCCTCTTCCAGTTACGACACTGCTTACCATGAAAACAACACAGAGACCAAAGTGCCACGCCCTAACCTAATTTCGAACTTCTCTTAGTCATCCTGTGATATCAGGAAATTGGAAGGCCGTGAACCTGTCCATGACATGAATTTGCCACTCACTGCAAATAGATGCTTCGTGAAGAGGAGCAAAACTGCAATGGTGAAATTCACTGATTTCGAATTGATTACAAAACTTGAAAAGTTGCAAATTACTACCATATAGTAAATCAAAACGAAGTATAAGATTCCTCTTCTAGGTAGGACACTGTTTACCATAAAAAGAACACAGAGACCAAAGTGCCACGCCCTAATCTAATTTCGAACTCTTCTTAATCATCCTCTGAAATCAGGAAATTGGAAGCCCTTGAGGCTCTTCATGACGGCAATTTGCCACTCACTGGAAATAGATGCTTCGCGAAGAGGTGCAAAACTGCAATGGAGAAATTCCCGGGTTTCGAATTGATTACAAGGCCTTTAAGGTTGCAAATTTTTACCACATCATGAATCAGAGCGAAGGAAAAGATTACTTTTCTAGGTACGACACTGGTTACCATGATAACAACACAGAGCACAAAGTGCCACGGCCTATTCAAATTTCGAACTTTTCTTAATCATGCTCTGAAATCGGGAAATTGGAAGGCCTTGAGCCTCTCCATGACGGAAATTTGCCACTCACTGCAAATGTATGCTTAGCGAAAAGCAGCAAAAGTGCATTAGTAAAATCCCCTGATTTCCAATTTATTCCAAGCCTGTAAGGTTGCAAATTGTTACCACATCTTGAATCAGAGCGAAGTATAAGATTCCTCTTCTAGGTACGACACTGCTTACCATGAAAACAACACAGAGACCAAAGTGCCACGCCCTAACCAATTTTCGACCTCTTCTTAGTCATCCTCTGAAATCAGGAAATTGGAAGGCCGTGAGCCTCTCCATGACATGAATTTGCCACTCACTGCAAATAGATGCTTCGTGAAGAGGAGCAAAACTGCAATGGTGAAATTCCCTGATTTCGAATTGATTACAAAACTTGAAAAGTTGCAAATTACTACCATATAATGAATCAGAACGAAGTATAAGATTCCACATCCAGGTAGGACACTGTTTACCATGAAAACAACACAGAGACCAAAGTGCTACGCCCTAATCTAATTTCGAACTCTTCTTAATCATCCTCTTAAATCAGGAAATTGGAAGCCCTTGAGGCTCTTCATGACGGCAATTTGCCACTCACTGGAAATAGATGCTTCGCGAAGAGGTGCAAAACTGCAATGGAGAAATCCTTGGGTTTGGAATTGATTACAAAGCCTGCAAGGTAGCAAATTTTTACCACATCATGGATCAGAGCGAACGAAAATATTCCTCTTCTAGGAACGACAGTGGTTACCATGAAGTCAACACAGAGACCAAAGTACCACCCCCTATTCTAATTTCGAACGCTTCTTAATCATCCGCTGTAATCAGGAAATTGGCAGGCCTTGAGGCTTTCCATGACGGAAATTTGCCACTCACTGCAAATGTATGCTTAGTGAAAAGGCGCAAAAGTGCTATAGTAAAATCCCCTGATTTCCAATTGGTTACAAACCCTGAAAGTTTGCAAATTTTTACCACATACTGAATTAAAGCGAAGGGAAAAATTCCTCTTCTAGGTACGACACTGGTTACTATGAAAACAACAGAGAGCCCAAAGTGCCACGCCCTAATCTAATTTCGAACACTTCATAATCATCCTCTGAAATCGGGAAATTGGAAGGCCTTGAGTCTCTTCATGACGGGAATTTGCCACTTACTGCAATTGGATGCTTACTGAAAAGGCGCAATTGTGCAAAAGTAATATCCCCTGATTTTTAGTTGATTACAAAGCATGAAAGGATGCAAATTTCTAGCACATCATGAATGAGAGCGAAGTATGAGATTCCTCTTCTAGGTACGACACTGCTTACCATGAAAACAACACAGAGACCAAAGTGCCACGCCCTAACGAATTTTCGACCTCTTCTTAGTCATCCTCTGAAATCAGGAAATTGGAAGGCCGTGAACCTCTCCATGACATGAATTTGCCACTCACTGCAAATAGATGCTTCGTGAAGAGGAGCAAAACTGCAATGGTGAAATTCCCTGATTTCGAATTGATTACAAAACTTGAAAAGTTGCAAATTACTACCATATAATGAATCAGAACGAAGTATAAGATTCCACATCCAGATAGGACACTGTTTACCATGAAAACAACACAGAGACCAAAGTGCTACGCCCTAATCTAATTTCGAACTCTTCTTAATCATCCTCTTAAATCAGGAAATTGGAATCCCTTGAGGCTCTTCATGACGGCAATTTGCCACTCACTGGAAATAGATGCTTCGCGAAGAGGTGCAAAACTGCAATGGAGAAATCCTTGGGTTTCGAATTGATTACAAAGCCTGCAAGGTAGCAAATTTTTACCACATCATGGATCAGAGCGAACGAAAATATTCCTCTTCTAGGAACGACAGTGGTTACCATGAAGTCAACACAGAGACCAAAGTACCACCCCCTAATCTAATTTCGAACACTTTTTAATCATCCGCTGTAATCAGGAAATTGGAAGGCCTTGAGGCTTTCCATGACGGAAATTTGCCACTCACTGCAAAAGTATGCTTAGTGAAAAGGCGCAAAATTGCTATAGTAAAATCCCCTGATTTCCAATTGGTTGCAAACCCTGAAAGTTTGCAAATTTTTACCACATACTGAATTAGAGCGAAGGAAAAAATTCTCTTCTAGGTACGACACTGGTTACTATGAAATCAACAGATAGACCAAAGTGCCACGCCCTAATCTAATTTCGAACACTTCATAATCATCCTCTGAACTCGGGAAATTGGAATGCCTTGAGTCTCTTCATGACGGGAATTTGCCACTTACTGCAAATGTATGCTTAGTGAAAAGGCGCAATGGTGCAACAGTAATATCCACTGATTTCCAATTGATTATAAAGCCGGAAAGGTTGCATATTTTTACCACATCATGAATCAGAGCGAAGGAAAAGATTACTTTTCTAGGTACGACACTGGTTACCATGAAAACAACACAGAGTACAAAGTGCCACGGCCTATTGAAATTTCGACCTCTTCTTAATCATGCTCTGAAATAGGGAAATTGGTAGGCCTTGAGCCTCTCCATAACAAGAATTTGCCACACACTGCAAATGTATGCTTAACGAAAAGCAGCAAAAGTGCAATAGTAAAATCCCCTGATTTCCAATTTATTCCAAGCCTGTAAGGTTGCAAATTCTTACCACATCTTGAATCAGAGCGAAATATAAGATTCCTCTTCTAGGTACGACACTGCTTACCATGAAAACAACACAGAGACCAAAGTGCCACGCCCTTACCTAATTTCGAACTTCTCTTAGTCATCCTGTGATATCAGGAAATTGGAAGGCCGTGAGCCTCTCCATGACATGAGTTTGCCACTCACTGCAAATAGATGCTTCGTGAAGAGGAGCAAAACTGCAATGGTGAAATTCCCTGATTTCGAATTGATTACAAAACTTGAAAAGTTGCAAATTACTACCATATAATGAATCAGAACGAAGTATAAGATTCCTCTTCTAGGTAGGACACTGTTTACCATGAAAAGAACACAGAGACCAAAGTGCCACGCCCTTACCTAATTTCGAACTTCTCTTAGTCATCCTGTGATATCAGGAAATTGGAAGGCCGTGAGCCTCTCCATGACATGAATTTGCCACTCAATGCAAATAGATGCTTCGTGAAGAGGAGCAAAACTGCCGTGGTGAAATTCCCTGATTTCGAATTGATTAAAAAACTTGAAAAGTTGCAAATTACTACCATATAATGAAGCAGAAAAAGCATAAGATTCCTCTTCTAGGTAGGACACTGTTTACCATGAAAAGAACACAGAGACCAAAGTGCCACGCTTTAATCTAATTTCGAACTCTTCTTAATCATCCTCTGAAATCAGGAAATTGGAAGCCCTTGAGGCTCTTCATGACGGCAATTTGCCACTCACTGGAAATAGATGCTTCGCGAAGAGGTGCAAAACTGCAATGGAGAAATCCCCGCGTTTCGAATTAATTACAAAGCCTGTAAGGTAGCAAATTTTTACCACATCATGGATCAGAGCGAACGAAAATATTCCTCTTGTAGGAACGACAGTGGTTACCATTAAGACAACACAGAGACCAAAGTGCCACCCCCTAATCTAATTTCGAACACTTCTTAATCATCCGCTGTAATCAGGAAATTGGAATGCCTTGAGGCTTTCCATGACGGAAATTTGCTACTCACTGCAAATGTATACTTAGTGAAAAGGCGCAAAAGTGCTATAGTAAAATCCCCTGATTTCCAATTGGTTACAAACCCTGAAAGTTTGCAAGTTTTTACCACATACTGAATTAGAGCGAACGAAAAAATTCTTCTTCTAGGTACGACAATGGTTACTATGAAAACAACAGATAGACCAAAGTACCACGCCCTAATCTGATTTCGGACACTTCATAATCATCCTCTGAACTCGGGAAATCGGAAGGCCTTGAGTCTCCTCTTGACGGGAATTTGCCACTTACTGCAGATGTATGCTAAGTGAAAAGGCGCAATAGTGCAACAGTAATATCCTCTGATTTCCAATTGATTACAAAGCCGGAAAGGTTGCAAATTTTTACCAGATCATGAATGAGAGCGAAGGAAAAGATTCCTTTTCTAGGTACGACACTGCTTACCATGAAAACGACACAGAGACCAAAGTGCCACGCCCTAACCTATTTTCGACCTCTTCTTAGTCATCCTCTGAAATCAGGAAATTTGAAGGCCGTGAGCCTCTCCATGACATGAATTTGCCACTCACTGCAAATGTATGCTTAGCGAAAAGCAGCAAAAGTGCAATAGTAAAATCCCATGATTTCCAATTTATTCCAAGCCTGTAAGGTTGCAAATTTTTACCACATCTTGAATCAGAGCGAAGTATAAGATTCCTCTTCTAGGTACGACACTGCTTACCATGAAAACAACACAGAGACGAAAGTGCCACGCCCTAACCAATTTTCGACCTCTTCTTAGTAATCCTCTGAAATCAGGAAATTGGAAGGTTGTGAGCCTCTCCATGACATGAATTCGCCACTCACTGCAAATAGATGCTTCGTGAAGAGGAGCAAAACTGCAATGGTGACATTCCCTGATTTCGAATTGATTACAAAACTTGAAAAGTTGCAAATTACTACCATATAATGAATCAGAACGAAGTATAAGATTCTTCTTCCAGGAAGGACACTGTTTACCATGAAAACAACATAGAGACCAAAGTGCCACGCCCTAATCTAATTTCGAACTCTTCTTAATCATTCTCTGAAATCAAAAAATTGGAAGCCCTTGAGGCTCTTCATGACGGCGATTTGCCACTCAATGGAAATAGATGCTTTGCGAAGAGCTGCAAAACTGCAATGGAGAAATCCCCGGGTTTCGAATTGATTACAAAGCCTGTAAGGTAGCAAATTTTTACCAGTTCATGGATCAGAGCGAACGAAAATATTCCTCTTCTTGGAACGACAGTGGTTACCATTAAGACAGCACAGATACCAAAGTACCACCCCCTATTCTAATTTCGAACACTTCTTAATCATCCGCTGTAATCAGGAAATTGGAAGGCCTTGAGGCTTTCTATGACGGAAATTTGCCACTCACTGCAAATGTATGCTTAGTAAAAAGGCGCAAAATTGCTATAGTAAAATCCCCTGATTTCCAATTGGTTACAAAGCCTGAAAGTTTGCAAATTTATACCACATACTGAATTAGAGCGAAGGGAAAAATTCCTCTTCTAGGTACGACACTGGTTACTATGAAAACAACAGAGGGCCCAAAGTGCCACGCCCTAATTTAATTTCGAACACTTCATAATCATTCTCTGAAATCGGGAAATTGGAAGGCCTTGAGTCTCTTCATGACGGGAATTTGCCACTTACTGCAAATGGATGCTTAGTGAAGAGGCGCAAAACTGCAATGGAGATATCCCCTGATTTCGAATTGATTACAAAGCCTGAAAGGTTGCAAATTTCTACCAGATCAAGAATCAGAGCGAAGGTAAAGATTCCTCTTCTAGGAAAGACAGTGGTTACCATGAAAACAACAGAGAGCCCAAAGTGCCACGCCCTAATCTAATTTCGAACACTTCATAATCATCCTCTTAAATCAGGAAATTGGAAGGCCGTGAGCCTCTCCATGACATGAATTTGCCACTCACTGCAAATAGATGCTTCGTGAAGAGGAGGAAAACTGCAATGGTGAAATTCCCTGATTTCGAATTGATTACAAAACTTGAAAAGTTGCAAATTACTACCATATAATGAATCAGAACGAAGTATAAGATTCCACATCCAGGTAGGACACTGTTTACCATGAAAACAACACAGAGACCAAAGTGCTACGCCCTAATCTAATTTCGAACTCTTCTTAATCATCCTCTGAAATCAGGAAATTGGAATCCCTTGAGGCTGTTCATGACGGCAATTTGCCACTCACTGGAAATAGATGCTTCGCGAAGAGGTGCAAAACTGCAATGGAGAAATCCCCGGGTTTCGAATTGATTACAAAGCCTGTAAGGTTGCAAATTTTTACCAGTTCATATATCAGAGCGAACGAAAATATTCCTTTTCTTGGAACGACAGTGGTTAATATTAAGACAACACAGATACCAACGTACCACCCCCTATTCTAATTTCGAACACTTCTTAATCATCCGCTGTAATCAGGAAATTGGAAGGCCTTGAGGCTTTCCATGACGGAAATTTGCCACTCACTGCAAATGTATGCTTAGTGAAAAGGCGCAAAAGTGCTATAGTAAAATCCCCTGATTTCCAATTGGTTACAAACCCTGAAAGTTTGCAAATTTTTACCACATACTGAATTAAAGCGAAGGGAAAAATTCCTCTTCTAGGTACGACACTGGTTACTATGAAAACAACAGAGAGCTCAAAGTGCCACGCCCTAATCTAATTTCGAACACTTCATAATCATCCTCTGAAATCGGGAAATTGGAAGGCCTCGAGTCTCTTCATGACGGGAATTTGCCACTTACTGCAATTGGATGCTTACTGAAAAGGCGCAATAGTGCAACAGTAATATCCCCTGATTTTTAGTTGATTACAAAGCATGAAAGGATGCAAATTTCAAGCACATCATCAATGAGAGCGAAGTATAAGATTCCTCTTCTAGGTACGACACTGCTTACCATGAAAACAACACAGAGACCAAAGTGCCACGCCCTAACCAATTTTCGACCTCTTCTTAGTCATCCTCTGAAATCAGGAAATTGGAAGGCCGTGAGCCTCTCCATGACATGAATTTGCCACTCACTGCAAATAGATGCTTCGTGAAGAGGAGCAAAACTGCAATGGTGAAATTCCCTGATTTCGAATTGGTTACAAAACTTGAAAAGTTGCAAATTACTACCATATAATGAATCAGAACGAAGTATAAGATTCCACATCCAGGTAGGACACTGTTTACCATGAAAACAACACAGAGACCAAAGTGCTACGCCCTAATCTAATTTCGAACTCTTCTTAATCATCCTCTTAAATCAGGAAATTGGAATCCCTTGAGGCTCTTCATGACGGCAATTTGCCACTCACTGGAAATAGATGCTTCGCGAAGAGGTGCAAAACTGCAATGGAGAAATCCTTGGGTTTCGAATTGATTACAAAGCCAGCAAGGTAGCAAATTTTTACCACATCATGGATCAGAGCGAACGAAAATATTCCTCTTCTAGGAACGACAGTGGTTACCATGAAGTCAACACAGAGACCAAAGTGCCACCCCCTAATCTAATTTCGAACACTTCTTAATCATCCGCTGTAATCAGGAAATTGGAATGCCTTGAGGCTTTCCATGACGGAAATTTGCTACTCACTGCAAATGTATACTTAGTGAAAAGGCGCAAAAGTGCTATAGTAAAATCCCCTGATTTCCAATTGGTTACAAACCCTGAAAGTTTGCAAGTTTTTAACACATACTGAATTAGAGCGAAGGAAAAAATTCTTCTTCTAGGTACGACAATGGTTACTATGAAAACAACAGATAGACCAAAGTACCACGCCCTAATCTGATTTCGGACACTTCATAATCATCCTCTGAACTCGGGAAATCGGAAGGCCTTGCGTCTCCTCTTGACGGGAATTTGCCACTTACTGCAGATGTATGCTAAGTGAAAAGGCGCAATAGTGCAACAGTAATATCCTCTGATTTCCAATTGATTACAAAGCCGGAAAGGTTGCAAATTTTTACCACATCATGAATCAGAGCGAAGGAAAGGATTACTTTTCTAGGTACGACACTGCTTACCATGAAAACGACACAGAGACCAAAGTGCCACGCCCTAACCTATTTTCGACCTCTTCTCAGTCATCCTCTGAAATCAGGAAATTTGAAGGCCGTGAGCCTCTCCATGACATGAATTTGCCACTCACTGCAAATAGATGCTTCGTGAAGAGGAGCAAAACTGCAATGGTGAGATTCCCTGATTTCGAATTGATTACAAAACTTGAAAAGTTGCAAATTACTACCATATAATGAATCAGAACGAAGTATAAGATTCTTCTTCCAGGTAGGACACTGTTTACCATGAAAACAACATAGAGACCAAAGTGCCACGCCCTAATCTAATTTCGAACTCTTCTTAATCATTCTCTGAAATCAAAAAATTGGAAGCCCTTGAGGCTCTTCATGACGGCGATTTGCCACTCAATGGAAATAGATGCTTCGCGAAGAGCTGCAAAACTGCAATGGAGAAATCCCCGGGTTTCGAATTGATTACAAAGCCTGTAAGGTAGCAAATTTTTACCAGTTCATGGATCAGAGCGAACGAAAATATTCCTCTTCTTGGAACGACAGTGGTTACCATTAAGACAACACAGATACCAAAGTACCACCCCCTATTCTAATTTCGAACACTTCTTAATCATCCGCTGTAATCAGGAAATTGGAAGGCCTTGAGGCTTTCTATGACGGAAATTTGCCACTCACTGCAAATGTATGCTTAGTAAAAAGGCGCAAAATTGCTATAGTAAAATCCCCTGATTTCCAATTGGTTACAAAGCCTGAAAGTTTGCAAATTTTTACCACATACTGAATTAGAGCGAAGGGAAAAATTCCTCTTCTAGGTACGACACTGGTTACTATGAAAACAACAGATAGGCAAAAGTGCCACGCCCTAATCTAATTTCGAACACTTCATAATCGTCCTCTGAAATCGGGAAATTGGAAGGCCTTGAGTCTCTTCATGACGGGAATTTGCCACTTACTGCAATTGGATGCTTACTGAAAAGGCGCAATTGTGCAACAGTAATATCCCCTGATTTTTAGTTGATTACAAAGCATGAAAGGATGCAAATTTCTAGCACATCATGAATGAGAGCGAAGTATAAGATTCGTCTTCTAAGTACGACACTGCTTACCATGAAAACGACACAGAGACCAAAGTGACACGCCCTAACCTATTTTCGACCTCTTCTTAGTCATCCTCTGAAATCAGGAAATTGGAAGGCCGTGAGCCTCTCCATCACATGAATTTGCCACTCACTGCAAATAGCTGCTTCGTGAAGAGGAGCAAAACTGCAATGGAGAAATCCCCGGGTTTCGAATTGATTACACAGCCAGTAAGGTAGCAAATTTTTACCACTCTATGGATCAGAGCGAACGAAAATATTCCTCTTCTTGGAACGACAGTGGTTACCATTAAGACAACACAGAAACCAAGGTACCACCCCCTAATCTAATTTCGAAAACTTCTCAATCATCCTCTGAAATCAGGAAATTGGAAGTACGTGAGCCTCTAGATGACATGAATTTGCCACTCACTGAAAATAGATGCTTCGTGAGGAGGAGCAAAATTGCAATGGTGAAATCCCCTGATTTCGAATTGATTACAAAACCTGAAAAGTTGCAAATTACTACCATATTATGAAGCAGAACGGAGTATAAGATTCCTCTTCTAGGTAGGACACTGTTTACCATGAAGACAACACAGAGACCAAAGTAACACCCCCTAATCTGATTTCGAACACTTCTTAGTCATGCTCTGAAATCAGGAAAATTGAAGGCCGTGAGCCTCTCCATGACGGGAATTTGCACTCACTGAAAATGTTTGCTTAGTAAAAAGGCGCAAAAGTGCTATAGTAAAATCCCCTGATTTCCAATTGTTTACAAACCATGAAAGTTTGCAAGTTTTTACCACATACTGAATTAGAGCGAAGGAAACAATTCCTCTTCTAGGTACTACACTGGTTACCATGAAAACAACATAGAGACCAAAGTGCCACGGCCTAATGAAATTTCGAACTCTTCTTAATCATGCTCTGAAATTAGGAAATTGGAAGGACTTGAGCCTCTCCATGACGCGAATTTGCCACTCACTGGAAATAGATGCTTCGTGAAGAGGTGCAAAACTGCCATGGAGAAATCCCCTGATTTCGAATTGATCACCAAGCCTGAAAGGTTGCAAATTATTGCCACATCTTGAATCAGAGCGAAGTATAAGATTGCTCTTCTAGGAACGACAGTGGTTACCATGAAGTCAACACAGAGACCAAAGTAACACCCCATAATCTGATTTCGAACACTTCTTAGTCATGCTTTGAAATCAGGAAAATGGAAGGCCGTGAGCCTCTCCATGACGGGAATTTGCCACTCACTGAAAATGTTTGCTTAGTAAAAAGGCGTAAAAGTGCTATAGTAATATCCCCTGATTTCCAATTGGTCACAAACCATGAAAGTTTGCAAATTTTTACCACATACTGAATTAGAGCGAAGGAAACAATTCCTCTTCTAGGTACGACACTGCATACCATGAAAACAACAAAGAGACCAAAGTGCCAAACCCTAACCTAATTTCGAACTCTTCTTAGTCATCCTCTGAAATCAGGAAATTGGAAGGCCGTGAGCCTCTCCATGACATGAATTGGCCACTCACTGCAAATTGATGCATCGTGAAGAGGAGCAAAACTGCAATGGTGAAATCCCCTGATTTCGAATTGATTACAAAGCCTGTAAAATAGCAAATTTTTACCACATCATGGATCAGAGCGTACGAAAATATTCCTCTTCTAGGTACGACACTGCTTACCATGAAAACAACACAGAGACCAAAGTGCCACGCCCTAACCTAATTTCGAACTCTTCTTACTCATGCTCTGAAATCAGGAAATTGAAAGGCCGTGAGCCTCTCCATGACATGAATTGGCCACTCACTGCAAATTGATGCATCGTGAAGAGGAGCAAAACTGCAATGGTGAAATCCCCTGATTTCGAATTGATTACAAAGCCTGTAAGGTAGCAAATTTTTACCACATCATAAATCAGAGCGAACGAAAATATTCCTCTACTAGGTACGACACTGCTTACCATGAAAACAACACAGAGACCAAAGTGCCACCCCCTAATCTAATTTCGAACACTTCTTAATCATCCGCTGTAATCAGGAAATTGGAAGGCCTTGAGGCTTTCGATGACGGAAATTTGCCACTCACTGCAAATGTATGCTTAGTGAAAAGGCGCAAAAGTGCTATAGTAAAATCCCCTCATTTCCAATTGGTTACAAACCTTGAAAGTTTGCAAATTTTTACCACATACTGAAGTAGAGCGAAGGAAAAAATTCCTCTTCTACGTACGACACTGGTTACTATGAAAACAACAGATAGACAAAAGTGCCACGCCCTAATCTTATTTCGAACACTTCATAAACATGCTCTGAAATCGGGAAATTGGTAGGCCTTTAGACTCTCCATGACGGGAATTTGGCACTTACTGCAAATGGATGCTTACTGAAAAGGGTCAATATTGCAACAGTTATATCCCCTGATTTCCAATTGTTTTCAAAGCCTGAAAGGATGCAAATTTCTACCACATCATGAATCAGAGCGAAGTATAAGATTCCTCTTCTAGGGACGACACTGCTTACCATGAAAACAACACAGAGACTAAAGTGCCACGCCCTAACCTATTTTCGACCTCTTCTTAGTCATCCTCTCAAATCAGGAAAATGGAAGGCCGTGAGCCTCTCCATGACATGAATTTGCCACTCACTGCAAATAGATGCTTCGTGAAGAGGAGCAAAATTGCAATGGTGAAATCGCCTGATTTCGAATTGATTACAAAACCTGAAAAGTAGCAAATTACTACCATATTATGAAGCAGAACGAAGTATAAGATTCCTCTTCTAGTTAGGACACTGTTTACCATGAAGACAACACAGAGACCAAAGTAACACCCCCTAATCTGATTTCGAACACTTCTTAGTCATGCTCTGAAATCAGGAAAATGGAAGGCCGTGAGCCTCTCCATGACGGGAATTTGCACTCACTGAAAATGTTTGCTTAGTAAAAAGGCGCAAAAGTGCTATAGTAAAATCCTTTGATTTCCAATTGTTTACAAACCATGAAAGTTTGCAAGTTTTTACCACATACTGAATTAGAGCGAAGGAAACAATTCCTCTTCTAGGTACTACACTATATACCATGAAAACAACACAGAGACCAAAGTGCCACGGCCTAATGAAATTTCGAACACTTCTTAATCATGCTGTGAAATTAGGAAATTGGAAGGACTTGAGCCTCTCCATGACGCGAATTTGCCACTCACTGGAAATAGATGCTTCGTGAAGAGGTGCAAAACTGCCATGGAGAAATCCCCTGATTTCGAATTGATCACCAAGCCTGAAAGGTTGCAAATTTTTGCCACATCTTGAATCAGAGCGAAGTATAAAATTCCTCTTCTAGGAACGACAGTGGTTACCATGAAGACAAAACAGAGACCAAAGTAACACCCCCTAATCTGATATCGAACACTTCTTAGTCATGCTCTGAAATCAGGAAAATGGAAGGCCGTGAGCCTCTCCAGGACGGGAATTTGCCACTCACTGAAAATGTTTGCTTAGTAAAAAGGCGTAAAAGTGCTATAGTAAAATCCCCTGATTTCCAATTGGTTACAAACCCTGAAAGTTTGCAAATTGTTACCACATACTGAAGTAGAGCGAAGGAAAAAATTCCTCTTCTACGTACGACACTGGTTACTATGAAAACAACAGATAGACAAAAGTGCCACGCCCTAATCTAATTTCGAACACTTCATAATCATGCTCTGAAATCGGGAAATTGGTAGGACTTTAGACTCTCCATGACGTGAATTTGGCACTTACTGCAAATGGATGCTTACTGAAAAGGGTCAATATTGCAACAGTTATATCCCCTGATTTCCAATTGTTTACAAAGCCTGAAAGGATGCAAATTTCTACCACATCATGAATCAGAGCGAAGTATAAGATTCCTCTTCTAGGGACGACACTGCTTACCATGAAAACAACACAGAGACTAAAGTGCCACGCCCTAACCTATTTTCGACCTCTTCTTAGTCATCCTCTCAAATCAGGAAAATGGAAGGCCGTGAGCCTCTCCATGACATGAATTTGCCACTCACTGCAAATAGATGCTTCGTGAAGAGGAGCAAAATTGCAATGGTGAAATCGCCTGATTTCGAATTGATTACAAAACCTGAAAAGTTGCAAATTACTACCATATTATGAAGCAGAACGAAGTATAAGATTCCTCTTCTAGTTAGGACACTGTTTACCATGAAGACAACACAGAGACCAAAGTAACACCCCCTAATCTGATTTCGAACACTTCTTAGTCATGCTCTGAAATCAGGAAAATGGAAGGCCGTGAGCCTCTCCATGACGGGAATTTGCACTCACTGAAAATGTTTGCTTAGTAAAAAGGCGCAAAAGTGCTATAGTAAAATCCCCTGATTTCCAATTGTTTACAAACCATGAAAGTTTGCAAGTTTTTACCACATACTCAATTAGAGCGAAGGAAACAATTCCTCTTCTAGGTACTACACTGGTTACCATGAAAACAACACAGAGACCAAAGTGCCACGGCCTAATGAAATTTCGAACTCTTCTTAATCATGCTCTGAAATTAGGAAATTGGAAGGACTTGAGCCTCTCCATGACGCGAATTTGCCACTCACTGGAAATAGATGCTTCGTGAAGAGGTGCAAAACTGCCATGGAGAAATCCCCTGATTTCGAATTGATCACCAAGCCTGAAAGGTTGCAAATTTTTGCCACATCTTGAATCAGAGCGAAGTATAAAATTCCTCTTCTAGGAACGACAGTGGTTACCATGAAGACAACACAGAGACCAAAGTAACACCCCCTAATCTGATATCGAACACTTCTTATTCATGCTCTGAAATCAGGAAAATGGAAGGCCGTGAGCCTCTCCATGACGGGAATTTGCCACTCACTGAAAATGTTTGCTTAGTAAAAAGGCGTAAAAGTGCTATAGTAAAATCCCCTGATTTCCAATTGGTTACAAACCCTGAAAGTTTGCAAATTTTTACCACATACTGAAGTAGAGCGAAGGAAAAAATTCCTCTTCTACGTACGACACTGGTTACTATGAAAACAACAGATAGACAAAAGTGCCACGCCCTAATCTTATTTCGAACACTTCATAATCATGCTCTGAAATCGGGAAATTGGTAGGCCTTTAGACTCTCCATGACGGGAATTTGGAACTTACTGCAAATGGATGCTTACTGAAAAGGGTCAATATTGCAACAGTTATATCCCCTGATTTCCAATTGTTTACAAAGCCTGAAAGGATGCAAATTTCTACCACATCATGAATCAGAGCGAAGTATAAGATTCCTCTTCTAGGTAGAACACTGTTTACCATGAAGACAACACAGAGACCAAAGTAACACCCCCTAATCTGATTTCGAACACTTCTTAGTGATGCTCTGAAATCAGGAAAATGGAAGGCCGTGAGCCTCTCCATGACGGGAATTTGCCACTCACTGAAAATGTTTGCTTAGTAAAAAGGCGTAAAAGTGCTATAGTAAAATCCCCTGATTTCCAATTGGTTACAAACCATGAAAGTTTGCAAATTTTTACCACATACTGAATTAGAGCGAAGGAAACAATTCCTCTTCTAGGTACGACACTGCTTACCATGAAAACAACACAGAGACCAAAGTGCCACGCCCTAACCTAATTTCGAACTCTTCTTAGTCATCCTCTGAAATCATTAAATTGGAATGCCGTGAGGCTCTCCATGACATGAATTGGCCACTCACTGCAAATTGATGCATCGTGAAGAGGAGCAAAACTGCAATGGTGAAATCCCCTGATTTCGAATTGATTACAAAGCCTGTAAGGTGGCAAATTTTTACCACATCATGGATCAGAGCGGACGAAAATATTCCTGTTCTAGGTACGACACTGCTTACCATGAAAACAACACAGAGACCAAAGTGCCACGCCCTAACCTAATTTCGAACTCTTCTTAGTCATCCGCTGAAATCAGGAAATTGGAAGGCCGTGAGCCTCTCCATGACATGAATTGACCACTCACTGCAAATTGATGCATCGTGAAGAGGAGCAAAACTGCAATGGTGAAATCCCCTGATTTCGAATTGATTACAAAGCCTGTAAGGTAGCAAATTTTTACCACATCATGGATCAGAGCGAACGAAAATATTCCTCTTCTAGGTACGACACTGCTTACCATGAAAACAACACAGAGACCAAAGTGCCACCCCCTAATCTAATTTCGAACACTTCTTAATCATCCGCTGTAATCAGGAAATTGGAAGGCCTTGAGGCTTTCGATGACGGAAATTTGCCACTCGCTGCAAATGTATGCTTAGTGAAAAGGCGCAAAAGTGCTATAGTAAAATCCCCTCATTTCCAATTGGTTACAAACCCTGAAAGTTTGCAGATTTTTACCACATACTGAAGTAGAGCGAAGGAAAAAATTCCTCTTCTACGTACGACACTGGTTACTATGAAAACAACAGATAGACAAAAGTGCCACGCCCTAATCTAATTTCGAACACTTCATAATCATGCTCTGAAATCGGGAAATTGGTAGGCCTTTAGACTCTCCATGACGGGAATTTGGCACTTACTGCAAATGGATGCTTACTGAAAAGGGTCAATATTGCAACAGTTATATCCCCTGATTTCCAATTGTTTACAAAGCCTGAAAGGATGCAAATTTCTACCACATCATGAATCAGAGCGAAGTATAAGATTCCTCTTCTAGGGACGACACTGCTTACCATGAAAACAACACAGAGACTAAAGTGCCACGCCCTAACCTATTTTCGACCTCTTCTTAGTCATCCTCTCAAATCAGGAAAATGGAAGGCCGTGAGCCTCTCCATGACATGAATTTGCCACTCACTGCAAATAGATGCTTCGTGAAGAGGAGCAAAATTGCAATGGTGAAATCGCCTGATTTCGAATTGATTACAAAACCTGAAAAGTTGCAAATTACTACCATATTATGAAGCAGAACGAAGTATAAGATTCCTCTTCTAGTTAGGACACTGTTTACCATGAAGACAACACAGAGACCAAAGTAACAATCCCTAATCTGATTTCGAACACTTCTTAGTCATGCTCTGAAATCAGGGAAATGGAAGGCCGTGAGCCTCTCCATGACGGGAATTTGCACTCACTGAAAATGTTTGCTTAGTAAAAAGGCGCAAAAGTGCTATAGTAAAATCCTTTGATTTCCAATTGTTTACAAACCATGAAAGTTTGCAAGTTTTTACCACATACTGAATTAGAGCGAAGGAAACAATTCCTCTTCTAGGTACTACACTGGTTACCATGAAAACAACACAGAGACCAAAGTGCCACGGCCTAATGAAATTTCGAACACTTCTTAATCATGCTCTGAAATTAGGAAATTGGAAGGACTTGAGCCTCTCCATGACGCGAATTTGCCACTCACTGGAAATAGATGCTTCGTGAAGAGGTGCAAAACTGCCATGGAGAAATCCCCTGATTTCGAATTGATCACCAAGCCTGAAAGGTTGCAAATTTTTGCCACATCTTGAATCAGAGCGAAGTATAAAATTCCTCTTCTAGGAACGACAGTGGTTACCATGAAGACAAAACAGAGACCAAAGTAACACCCCCTAATCTGATATCGAACACTTCTTAGTCATGCTCTGAAATCAGGAAAATGGAAGGCCGTGAGCCTCTCCAGGACGGGAATTTGCCACTCACTGAAAATGTTTGCTTAGTAAAAAGGCGTAAAAGTGCTATAGTAAAATCCCCTGATTTCCAATTGGTTACAAACCCTGAAAGTTTGCAAATTGTTACCACATACTGAAGTAGAGCGAAGGAAAAAATTCCTCTTCTACGTACGACACTGGTTACTATGAAAACAACAGATAGACAAAAGTGCCACGCCCTAATCTAATTTCGAACACTTCATAATCATGCTCTGAAATCGGGAAATTGGTAGGCCTTTAGACTCTCCATGACGTGAATTTGGCACTTACTGCAAATGGATGCTTACTGAAAAGGGTCAATATTGCAACAGTTATATCCCCTGATTTCCAATTGTTTACAAAGCCTGAAAGGATGCAAATTTCTACCACATCATGAATCAGAGCGAAGTATAAGATTCCTCTTCTAGGGACGACACTGCTTACCATGAAAACAACACAGAGACTAAAGTGCCACGCCCTAACCTATTTTCGACCTCTTCTTAGTCATCCTCTCAAATCAGGAAAATGGAAGGCCGTGAGCCTCTCCATGACATGAATTTGCCACTCACTGCAAATAGATGCTTCGTGAAGAGGAGCAAAATTGCAATGGTGAAATCGCCTGATTTCGAATTGATTACAAAACCTGAAAAGTTGCAAATTACTACCATATTATGAAGCAGAACGAAGTATAAGATTCCTCTTCTAGTTAGGACACTGTTTACCATGAAGACAACACAGAGACCAAAGTAACACCCCCTAATCTGATTTCGAACACTTCTTAGTCATGCTCTGAAATCAGGAAAATGGAAGGCCGTGAGCCTCTCCATGACGGGAATTTGCACTCACTGAAAATGTTTGCTTAGTAAAAAGGCGCAAAAGTGCTATAGTAATATCCCCTGATTTCCAATTGTTTACAAACCATGAAAGTTTGCAAGTTTTTACCACATACTCAATTAGAGCGAAGGAAACAATTCCTCTTCTAGGTACTACACTGGTTACCATGAAAACAACACAGAGACCAAAGTGCCACGGCCTAATGAAATTTCGAACTCTTCTTAATCATGCTCTGAAATTAGGAAATTGGAAGGACTTGAGCCTCTCCATGACGCGAATTTGCCACTCACTGGAAATAGATGCTTCGTGAAGAGGTGCAAAACTGCCATGGAGAAATCCCCTGATTTCGAATTGATCACCAAGCCTGAAAGGTTGCAAATTTTTGCCACATCTTGAATCAGAGCGAAGTATAAAATTCCTCTTCTAGGAACGACAGTGGTTACCATGAAGACAACACAGAGACCAAAGTAACACCCCCTAATCTGATATCGAACACTTCTTATTCATGCTCTGAAATCAGGAAAATGGAAGGCCGTGAGCCTCTCCATGACGGGAATTTGCCACTCACTGAAAATGTTTGCTTAGTAAAAAGGCGTAAAAGTGCTATAGTAAAATCCCCTGATTTCCAATTGGTTACAAACCCTGAAAGTTTGCAAATTTTTACCACATACTGAAGTAGAGCGAAGGAAAAAATTTCCTCTTCTACGTACGACACTGGTTACTATGAAAACAACAGATAGACAAAAGTGCCACGCCCTAATCTTATTTCGAACACTTCATAATCATGCTCTGAAATCGGGAAATTGGTAGGCCTTTAGACTCTCCATGACGGGAATTTGGAACTTACTGCAAATGGATGCTTACTGAAAAGGGTCAATATTGCAACAGTTATATCCCCTGATTTCCAATTGTTTACAAAGCCTGAAAGGATGCAAATTTCTACCACATCATGAATCAGAGCGAAGTATAAGATTCCTCTTCTAGGTAGAACACTGTTTACCATGAAGACAACACAGAGACCAAAGTAACACCCCCTAATCTGATTTCGAACACTTCTTAGTGATGCTCTGAAATCAGGAAAATGGAAGGCCGTGAGCCACTCCATGACGGGAATTTGCCACTCACTGAAAATGTTTGCTTAGTAAAAAGGCGTAAAAGTGCTATAGTAAAATCCCCTGATTTCCAATTGGTTACAAACCATGAAAGTTTGCAAATTTTTACCACATACTGAATTAGATCGAAGGAAACAATTCCTCTTCTAGGTACGACACTGCTTACCATGAAAACAACACAGAGACCAAAGTGCCACGCCCTAACCTAATTTCGAACTCTTCTTAGTCATCCTCTGAAATCAGGAAATTGGAATGCCGTGAGCCTCCATGACATGAATTGGCCACTCACTCGCAAATTGATGCATCGTGAAGAGGAGCAAAACTGCAATGGTGAAATCCCCTGATTTCGATTTGATTGCTGTGCCTGTAAGGTGGCAAATTTTACCACATCATGTATTAGAGCGTACGAAAATATTCCTGTTCTAGGTACGACACTGCTTACCATGAAAACAACACAGAGACCAAAGTGCCACGCCCTAACCTAATTTCGAACTCTTCTTAGTCATCCGCTGAAATCAGGAAATTGGAAGGCCGTGAGCCTCTCCATGACATGAATTGACCACTCACTGCAAATTGATGCATCGTGAAGAGGAGCAAAACTGCAATGGTGAAATCCCCTGATTTCGAATTGATTACAAAGCCTGTAAGGTAGCAAATTTTTACCACATCATGGATCAGAGCAAACGAAAATATTCCTCTTCTAGGTACGACACTGCTTACCATGAAAACAACACAGAGACCAAAGTGCCTCCCCCTAATCTAATTTCGAACACTTCTTAATCATCCGCTGTAATCAGGAAATTGGAAGGCCTTGAGGCTTTCGATGACGGAAATTTGCCACTCGCTGCAAATGTATGCTTAGTGAAAAGGCGCAAAAGTGCTATAGTAAAATCCCCTCATTTCCAATTGGTTACAAACCCTGAAAGTTTGCAGATTTTTACCACATACTGAAGTAGAAGGAAAAAATTCCTCTTCTACGTACGACACTGGTTACTATGAAAACAACAGATAGACAAAAGTGCCACGCCCTAATCTAATTTCGAACACTTCATAATCATGCTCTGAAATCGGTAAATTGGTAGGCCTTTAGACTCTCCATGACGGGAATTTGGCACTTACTGCAAATGGATGCTTACTGAAAAGGGTCAATATTGCAACAGTTATATCCCCTGATTTCCAATTGTTTACAAAGCCTGAAAGGATGCAAATTTCTACCACATCATGAATCAGAGCGAAGTATAAGATTCCTCTTCTAGGGACGACACTGCTTACCATGAAAACAACACATAGACTAAAGTGCCACGCCCTAACCTATTTTCGACCTCTTCTTAGTCATCCTCTTAAATCAGGAAAATGGAAGGCCGTGAGCCTCTCCATGACATGAATTTGCCACTCACTGAAAATAGATGCTTCGTGAGGAGGAGCAAAATTGCAATGGTGAAATCCCCTGATTTCGAATTGATTACAAAACCTGAAAAGTTGCAAATTACTACCATATTATGAAGCAGAACGAAGTATAAGATTCCTCTTCTAGGTAGAACACTGTTTACCATGAAGACAACACAGAGACCAAAGTAACACACCCTAATCTGATTTCGAACACTTCTTAGTCATGCTCTGAAATCAGGAAAATGGAAGGCCGTGAGCCTCTCCATGACGGGAATTTGCACTCACTGAAAATGTTTTCTTAGTAAAAAGGCGCAAAAGTGCTATAGTAAAATCCCCTGATTTCCAATTGTTTACAAACCATGAAAGTTTGCAAGTTTTTACCACATACTGAATTAGAGCGAAGGAAACAATTCCTCTTCTAGGTACTACACTGGTTACCATGAAAACAACATAGAGACCAAAATGCCACGGCCTAATGAAATTTCGAACTCTTCTTAATCATGCTCTGAAATTAGGAATTTGGAAGGACTTGAGCCTCTGCATGACGCGAATTTGCCACTCACTGGAAATAGATGCTTCGTGAAGAGGTGCAAAACTGCCATGGAGAAATCCCCTGATTTCGAATTGATCACCAAGCCTGAAAGGCTGCAAATTCTTGCCACATCTTGAATCAGAGCGAAGTATAAAATTCCTTCTAGGAACGACAGTGGTTACCATGAAGACAACACAGAGACCAAAGTAACACCCCTAATCTGATATCGAACACTTCTTATTCATGCTCTGAAATCAGGAAATGGAAGGCCGTGAGCTCTCCATGACGGAATTTCCATACCTCACTGAAAATGTTTGCTTAGTAAAAAGGCGTAAAGTGCTATAGTAAAATCCCTTGATTTCCATTGGTTACAAACCCTGAAAGTTTGCAAATTTTTACCACATACTGAAGTAGAGCGAAGGAAAAAATTCCTCTTCTACGTACGACACTGGTTACTATGAAAACAACAGATAGACAAAAGTGCCACGCCCTAATCTTATTTCGAACACTTCATAATCATGCTCTGAAATCGGGAAATTGGTAGGCCTTTAGACTCTCCATGACGGGAATTTGGAACTTACTGCAAATGGATGCTTACTGAAAAGGGTCAATATTGCAACAGTTATATCCCCTGATTTCCAATTGTTTACAAAGCCTGAAAGGATGCAAATTTCTACCACATCATGAATCAGAGCGAAGTATAAGATTCCTCTTCTAGGTAGAACACTGTTTACCATGAAGACAACACAGAGACCAAAGTAACACCCCCTAATCTGATTTCGAACACTTCTTAGTGATGCTCTGAAATCAGGAAAATGGAAGGCCGTGAGCCTCTCCATGACGGGAATTTGCCACTCACTGAAAATGTTTGCTTAGTAAAAAGGCGTAAACGTGCTATAGTAAAATCCCCTGATTTCCAATTGGTTACAAACCATGAAAGTTTGCAAATTTTTACCACATACTGAATTAGAGCGAAGGAAACAATTCCTCTTCTAGGTACGACACTGCTTACCATGAAAACAACACAGAGACCAAAGTGCCACGCCCTAACCTAATTTCGAACACTTCTTAGTCATCCTCTGAAATCAGGAAATTGGAAGGCCGTGAGCCTCTCCATGACATGAATTGGCCACTCACTGCAAATTGATGCATCGTGAAGAGGAGCAAAACTGCAATGGTGAAATCCCCTGATTTCGAATTGATTACAAAGCCTGTAAGGTAGCAAATTTTTACCACATCATGGATCAGAGCGAAGGAAACAATTCCTCTTCTAGGTACGACACTGCTTACCATGAAAACAACACAGAGACCAAAGTGCCACGCCCTAACCTAATTTCGAACTCTTCTTAGTCATCCTCTGAAATCAGGAAATTGGAAGGCCGTGAGCCTCTCCATGACATGAATTGGCCACTCACTGCAAATTGATGCATCGTGAAGAGGAGCAAAACTGCAATGGTGAAATCCCCTGATTTCGAATTGATTACAAAGCGTGTAAGGTAGCAAATTTTTACCACATCATGGATCAGAGCGAACGAAAATATTCCTCTTCTAGGTACGACACTGCTTACCATGAAAACAACACAGAGACTAAAGTGCCACGCCCTAACCTATTTTCGACCTCTTCTTAGTCATCCTCTTAAATCAGGAAAATGGAAGGCCGTGAGCCTCTCCATGACATGAATTTGCCACTCACTGAAAATAGATGCTTCGTGAGGAGGAGCAAAATTGCAATGGTGAAATCCCCTGATTTCGAATTGATTACAAAACCTGAAAAGTTGCAAATTACTACCATATTATGAAGCAGAACGAAGTATAAGATTCCTCTTCTAGGTAGGACACTGTTTACCATGAAGACAACACAGAGACCAAAGTAACACCCCCTAATCTGATTTCGAACACTTCTTAGTCATGCTCTGAAATCAGGAAAATGGAAGGCCGTGAGCCTCTCCATGACGGGAATTTGCACTCACTGAAAATGTTTTCTTAGTAAAAAGGCGCAAAAGTGCTATAGTAAAATCCCCTGATTTCCAATTGTTTACAAACCATGAAAGTTTGCAAGTTTTTACCACATACTGAATTAGAGCGAAGGAAACAATTCCTCTTCTAGGTACGACACTGCTTACCATGAAAACAACACAGAGACCAAAGTGCCACGCCCTAACCTAATTTCGAACTCTTCTTAGTCATCCTCTGAAATCAGGAAATTGGAAGGCCGTGAGCCTCTCCATGACATGAATTGGCCACTCACTGCAAATTGATGCATCGTGAAGAGGAGCAAAACTGCAATGGTGAAATCCCCTGATTTCGAATTGATTACAAAGCCTGTAAGGTAGCAAATTTTTACCACATCATGGATCAGAGCGAACGAAAATATTCCTCTTCTAGGTACGACACTGCTTACCATGAAAACAACACAGAGACCAAAGTGCCACGCCCTAACCTAATTTCGAACTCTTCTTAGTCATCCTCTGAAATCAGGAAATTGGAAGGCCGTGAGCCTCTCCATGACATGAATTGGCCACTCACTGCAAATTGATGCATCGTGAAGAGGAGCAAAACTGCAATGGTGAAATCCCCTGATTTCGAATTGATTACAAAGCCTGTAAGGTAGCAAATTTTTACCACATCATGGATCAGAGCGAACGAAAATATTCCTCTTCTAGGTACGACACTGCTTACCATGAAAACAACACAGAGACCAAAGTGCCACCCCCTAATCTAATTTCGAACACTTCTTAATCATCCGCTGTAATCAGGAAATTGGAAGGCCTTGAGGCTTTCGATGACGGAAATTTGCCACTCACTGCAAATGTATGCTTAGTGAAAAGGCGCAAAAGTGCTATAGTAAAATCCCCTCATTTCCAATTGGTTACAAACCCTGAAAGTTTGCAGATTTTTACCACATACTGAAGTAGAGCGAAGGAAAAAATTCCTCTTCTACGTACGACACTGGTTACTATGAAAACAACAGATAGACAAAAGTGCCACGCCCTAATCTAATTTCGAACACTTCATAATCATGCTCTGAAATCGGTAAATTGGTAGGCCTTTAGACTCTCCATGACGGGAACTTGGCACTTACTGCAAATGGATGCTTACTGAAAAGGGTCAATATTGCAACAGTTATATCCCCTGATTTCCAATTGTTTACAAAGCCTGAAAGGATGCAAATTTCTACCACATCATGAATCAGAGCGAAGTATAAGATTCCTCTTCTAGGGACGACACTGCTTACCATGAAAACAACACAGAGACTAAAGTGCCACGCCCTAACCTATTTTCGACCTCTTCTTAGTCATCCTCTTAAATCAGGAAAATGGAAGGCCGTGAGCCTCTCCATGACATGAATTTGCCACTCACTGAAAATAGATGCTTCGTGAGGAGGAGCAAAATTGCAATGGTGAAATCCCCTGATTTCGAATTGATTACAAAACCTGAAAAGTTGCAAATTACTACCATATTATGAAGCAGAACGAAGTATAAGATTCCTCTTCTAGGTAGAACACTGTTTACCATGAAGACAACACAGAGACCAAAGTAACACCCCCTAATCTGATTTCGAACACTTCTTAGTCATGCTCTGAAATCAGGAAAATGGAAGGCCGTGAGCCTCTCCATGACGGGAATTTGCACTCACTGAAAATGTTTTCTTAGTAAAAAGGCGCAAAAGTGCTATAGTAAAATCCCCTGATTTCCAATTGTTTACAAACCATGTTAGTTTGCAAGTTTTTACCACATACTGAATTAGAGCGAAGGAAACAATTCCTCTTCTAGGTACGACACTGCTTACCATGAAAACAACACAGAGACCAAAGTGCCACGCCCTAACCTAATTTCGAACTCTTCTTAGTCATCCTCTGAAATCAGGAAATTGGAATGCCGTGAGGCTCTCCATGACATGAATTGGCCACTCACTGCAAATTGATGCATCGTGAAGAGGAGCAAAACTGCAATGGTGAAATCCCCTGATTTCGAATTGATTACAAAGCCTGTAAGGTAGCAAATTTTTACCACATCATGGATCAGAGCGAACGAAAATATTCCTCTTCTAGGTACGACACTGCTTACCATGAAAACAACACAGAGACCAAAGTGCCACGCCCTAACCTAATTTCGAACTCTTCTTAGTCATCCTCTGAAATCAGGAAATTGGAAGGCCGTGAGCCTCTCCATGACATGAATTGGCCACTCACTGCAAATTGATGCATCGTGAAGAGGAGCAAAACTGCAATGGTGAAATCCCCTGATTTCGAATTGATTACAAAGCGTGTAAGGTAGCAAATTTTTACCACATCATGGATCAGAGCGAACGAAAATATTCCTCTTCTAGGTACGACACTGCTTACCATGAAAACAACACAGAGACCAAAGTGCCACCCCCTAATCTAATTTCGAACACTTCTTAATCATCCGCTGTAATCAGGAAATTGGAAGGCCTTGAGGCTTTCGATGACGGAAATTTGCCACTCGCTGCAAATGTATGCTTAGTGAAAAGGCGCAAAAGTGCTATAGTAAAATCCCCTCATTTCCAATTGGTTACAAACCCTGAAAGTTTGCAAATTTTTACCACATACTGAAGTAGAGCGAAGGAAAAAATTCCTCTTCTACGTACGACACTGGTTACTATGAAAACAACAGATAGACAAAAGTGCCACGCCCTAATCTAATTTCGAACACTTCATAATCATCCTCTGAAATCGGGAAATTGGAAGGCCTTGAGCCTCTCCATGACGGGAATTTGCCACTTACTGCAAATGGATGATACGTGAAGCAGCGCAATAGTGCAATGTATATATCCCCTGATTTCGAATTGATTACAAAGCCTGAAAGGATGCAAATTTCTACCACATCATGAATCAGAGGGAAGGAAAAGATTCCTCTTCTAGGTACGACACTGGTTGCCGAGAAAACAACACAGAGTACAAAGTGCCACGCCCTAATCTAATTTCGAACTCTTCTTAATCATCCTCTGAATTCAGGAAATTGGAAGGCCGTGAGCCTCTCCATGACATGATGCCACTCACTGAAAATAGATGCTTCGTGAGGAGGAGCAAAATTGCAATGGTGAAATCCCCTGATTTCGAATTGATTACAAAACCTGAAAAGTTGCAAATTACTACCATATTATGAAGCAGAACGAAGTATAAGATTCCTCTTCTAGGTAGGACACTGTTTACCATGAAGACAACACAGAGACCAAAGTAACACCCCCTAATCTGATTTCGAACACTTCTTAGTCATGCTCTGAAATCAGGAAAATGGAAGGCCGTGAGCCTCTCCATGACGGGAATTTGCACTCACTGAAAATGTTTTCTTAGTAAAAAGGCGCAAAAGTGCTATAGTAAAATCCCCTGATTTCCAATTGTTTACAAACCATGAAAGTTTGCAAAGTTTTACCACATACTGAATTAGAGCGAAGGAAACAATTCCTCTTCTAGGTACACACTCTTACCATGAAAACAACACAGAGACAAGTGCCACGCCTAACCTAATTTCGAACTCTTCTTAGTCATCCTCTGAAATCAGGAAATTGGAATGCCGTGAGGCTCTCCATGACATGAATTGGCCACTCACTGCAAATTGATGCATCGTGAAGAGGAGCAAAACTGCAATGGTGAAATCCCCTGATTTCGAATTGATTACAAAGCCTGTAAGGTAGCAAATTTTTACCACATCATGGATCAGAGCGAACGAAAATATTCCTCTTCTAGGTACGACACTGCTTACCATGAAAACAACACAGAGACCAAAGTGCCACGCTTCGAACTCTTCTTAGTCATCCTCTGAAATCAGGAAATTGGAAGGCCGTGAGCCTCTCCATGACATGAATTTGCCACTCACTGCAAATTGATGCATCGTGAAGAGGAGCAAAACTGCAATGGTGAAATCCCCTGATTTCGAATTGATTACAAAGCCTGAAAGGTAGCAAATTTCTACCACATCATGAATCAGAGCGAAGTATAAGATTCCTCTTCTAGGTACGACACTGCTTACCATGAAAACAACACAGAGACCAAAGTGCCACCCCCTAATCTAATTTCGAACACTTCTTAATCATCCGCTGTAATCAGGAAATTGGAAGGCCTTGAGGCTTTCGATGACGGAAATTTGCCACTCACTGCAAATGTATGCTTAGTGAAAAGGCGCAAAAGTGCTATAGTAAAATCCCCTCATTTCCAATTGGTTACAAACCCTGAAAGTTTGCAAATTTTTACCACATACTGAAGTAGAGCGAAGGAAAAAATTCCTCTTCTACGTACGACACTGGTTACTATGAAAACAACAGATAGACAAAAGTGCCACGCCCTAATCTAATTTCGAACACTTCATAATCATGCTCTGAAATCGGTAAATTGGTAGGCCTTTAGACTCTCCATGACGGGAATTTGGCACTTACTGCAAATGGATGCTTACTGAAAAGGGTCAATATTGCAACAGTTATATCCCCTGATTTCCAATTGTTTACAAAGCCTGAAAGGATGCAAATTTCTACCACATCATGAATCAGAGCGAAGTATAAGATTCCTCTTCTAGGGACGACACTGCTTACCATGAAAACAACACAGAGACTAAAGTGCCACGCCCTAACCTATTTTCGACCTCTTCTTAGTCATCCTCTTAAATCAGGAAAATGGAAGGCCGTGAGCCTCTCCATGACATGAATTTGCCACTCACTGAAAATAGATGCTTCGTGAGGAGGAGCAAAATTGCAATGGTGAAATCCCCTGATTTCGAATTGATTACAAAACCTGAAAAGTTGCAAATTACTACCATATTATGAAGCAGAACGAAGTATAAGATTCCTCTTCTAGGTAGAACACTGTTTACCATGAAGACAACACAGAGACCAAAGTAACACCCCCTAATCTGATTTCGAACACTTCTTAGTCATGCTCTGAAATCAGGAAAATGGAAGGCCGTGAGCCTCTCCATGACGGGAATTTGCACTCACTGAAAATGTTTTCTTAGTAAAAAGGCGCAAAAGTGCTATAGTAAAATCCCCTGATTTCCAATTGTTTACAAACCATGTTAGTTTGCAAGTTTTTACCACATACTGAATTAGAGCGAAGGAAACAATTCCTCTTCTAGGTACGACACTGCTTACCATGAAAACAACACAGAGACCAAAGTGCCACGCCCTAACCTAATTTCGAACTCTTCTTAGTCATCCTCTGAAATCAGGAAATTGGAATGCCGTGAGGCTCTCCATGACATGAATTGGCCACTCACTGCAAATTGATGCATCGTGAAGAGGAGCAAAACTGCAATGGTGAAATCCCCTGATTTCGAATTGATTACAAAGCCTGTAAGGTAGCAAATTTTTACCACATCATGGATCAGAGCGAACGAAAATATTCCTCTTCTAGGTACGACACTGCTTACCATGAAAACAACACAGAGACCAAAGTGCCACGCCCTAACCTAATTTCGAACTCTTCTTAGTCATCCTCTGAAATCAGGAAATTGGAAGGCCGTGAGCCTCTCCATGACATGAATTGGCCACTCACTGCAAATTGATGCATCGTGAAGAGGAGCAAAACTGCAATGGTGAAATCCCCTGATTTCGAATTGATTACAAAGCCTGTAAGGTAGCAAATTTTTACCACATCATGGATCAGAGCGAACGAAAATATTCCTCTTCTAGGTACGACACTGCTTACCATGAAAACAACACAGAGACCAAAGTGCCACCCCCTAATCTAATTTCGAACACTTCTTAATCATCCGCTGTAATCAGGAAATTGGAAGGCCTTGAGGCTTTCGATGACGGAAATTTGCCACTCGCTGCAAATGTATGCTTAGTGAAAAGGCGCAAAAGTGCTATATTAAAATCCCCTGATTTCCAATTGTTTACAAAGCCTGAAAGGATGCAAATTTCTACCACATCATGAATCAGAGCGAAGTATAAGATTCCTCTTCTAGGGACGACACTGCTTACCATGAAAACAACACAGAGACTAAAGTGCCACGCCCTAACCTATTTTCGACCTCTTCTTAGTCATCCTCTTAAATCAGGAAAATGGAAGGCCGTGAGCCTCTCCATGACATGAATTTGCCACTCACTGCAAATAGATGCTTCGTGAAGAGGAGCAAAATTGCAATGGTGAAATCCCCTGATTTCGAATTGATTACAAAACCTGAAAAGTTGCAAATTACTACCATATTATGAAGCAGAACGAAGTATAAGATTCCTCTTCTAGTTAGGACACTGTTTACCATGAAGACAACACAGAGACCAAAGTAACACCCCCTAATCTGATTTCGAACACTTCTTAGTCATGCTCTGAAATCAGGAAAATGGAAGGCCGTGAGCCTCTCCATGACGGGAATTTGCACTCACTGAAAATGTTTGCTTAGTAAAAAGGCGCAAAAGTGCTATAGTAAAATCCCCTGATTTCCAATTGTTTACAAACCATGAAAGTTTGCAAGTTTTTACCACATACTGAATTAGAGCGAAGGAAACAATTCCTCTTCTAGGTACTACACTGGTTACCATGAAAACAACACAGAGACCAAAGTGCCACGGCCTAATGAAATTTCGAACTCTTCTTAATCATGCTCTGAAATTAGGAAATTGGAAGGACTTGAGCCTCTCCATGACGCGAATTTGCCACTCACTGGAAATAGATGCTTCGTGAAGAGGTGCAAAACTGCCATGGAGAAATCCCCTGATTTCGAATTGATCACCAAGCCTGAAAGGTTGCAAATTTTTGCCACATCTTGAATCAGAGCGAAGTATAAGATTCCTCTTCTAGGAACGACAGTGGTTACCATGAAGACAACACAGAGACCAAAGTAACACCCCCTAATCTGATTTCGAACACTTCTTAGTCATGCTCTGAAATCAGGAAAATGGAAGGCCGTGAGCCTCTCCATGACGGGAATTTGCCACTCACTGAAAATGTTTGCTTAGTAAAAAGGCGTAAAAGTGCTATAGTAAAATCCCCTGCCTGATTTCCAATTGTTTACAAACCATGAAAGTTTGCAAGATTTTACCACATACTGAATTAGAGCAAGAGAATAATTCCTCTCTTCTAGGTTACTACACTGGTTACCATGAAAACAACACAGAGACCAAAGTGCCACGGACTAATGAAATTTCGAACTCTTCTTAATCATGCTCTGAAATTAGGAAATTGGAAGGACTTGAGCCTCTCCTTGACGCGAATTTGCCACTCACTGGAAATAGATGCTTCGTGAAGAGGTGCAAAACTGCCATGGAGAAATCCCCTGATTTCGAATTGATCCATAAGCCTGAAAGGTTGCAAATTTTTACCACATCTTGAATCAGAGCAGTATAAGATTCCTCTACAGGAACAGCAGTGGTTACATGAAGACAACACAGAGACCAAAAACACACCCTAATCTGATTTCGAACACTTCTTAGTCATGCTCTGGAATCAAAAGAAATGTAGACAGAGCCTTCTCACTGACGGGAATTTGCCACTGACTGAAAATGTTTGCTTAGTAAAAAGACGTAAAAGTGCTACAGTAAAATCCCCTGATTTCCAATTGGTTACAAACCATGAAAGTTTGCAAATTTTTACCACATACTGAATTAGAGCGGGAAACAATTCCTCTTCTAATTTTGAGCAACACCATGAAAACAACACAGAATCAAATTGCCACGCCTAACCTAATTTCGAACTCTTCTTAGTCATCCTCTGAAAATCAGGAAATTTGGAAGGCCGTGAGCCTCTCCATGACATGAATTGGCCACTCACTGCAAATTGATGCATCGTGAAGAGGAGCAAAACTGCAATGGTGAAATCCCCTGATTTCGAATTGATTACAAAGCCTGTAAGGTAGCAAATTTTTACCACATCATGCATCAGAGCGAACGAAAATATTCCTCTTCTAGGTACGGCACTGCTTACCATGAAAACAACACAGAGACCAAAGTGCCACGCCCTAACCTAATTTGGAACTCTTCTTAGTCATCCTCTGAAATCAGGAAATTGGAAGACCGTGAGCCTCTCCATGACATGAATTGGCCACTCACTGCAAATTGAAGCATCGTGAAGAGGAGCAAAAATGCAATGGTGAAATCCTCTGATTTCGAATTGATTACAAAGCCTGTAAGGTAGCAAATTTTTACCACATCATGGATCAGAGCGAACGAAAATATTCCTCTTCTAGGTACGACACTGCTTACCATGAAAACAACACATAGACCAAAGTGTCACCCCCTAATCTAATTTCGAACACTTCTTAATCATCCGCAGTAATCAGGAAATTGGAAGGGCCTTGAGGCTTTCAGTGACCGACTGCCACTCACGCAAATGGTGTAACTGAGTGAAAGGCATAAAGTGCTATAGTAAAATCCCCTGATTTCCAATTGTTTACAAACCATGAAAGTTTGCAAGTTTTTACCACATACTGAATTAGAGCGAAGGAAACAATTCCTCTTCTAGGTACTACACTGGTTACCATGAAAACAACATAGAGACAAAAGTGCCACGTCCTAATGAAATTTCGAACTCTTCTTAATCATGCTCTGAAATTAGGACATTGGAAGGACTTGAGACTCTCCATGACGCATTACCACTCACTGCAAATTGATGCATCGTGAAGAGGAGCAAAACTGCAATGGTGAAATCCTTTGATTTCGAATTGATTACAAAGCCTGAAAGGTTGCAGATTTTTGCCACATCTTGAATCAGAGCGAAGTATAAGATTCCTCTTCTAGGAACGACAGTGGTTACCATGAAGACAACACAGAGACCAAAGTAACACCCCTTAATCTGATTTCGAACACTTCTTAGTCATGCTCTGAAATCAGGAAAATGGAAGGCCGTGAGCCTCTCCATGTCGGGAATTTGCCACTCACTGAAAATGTTTGCTCAGTAAAAAGGCGTAAAAGTGCTATAGTAAAATCCCCTGATTTCCAATTGCTTACAAACCATCAAAGTTTGCAAATCTTTACCACATACTGAAGTAGAGCGAAGGAAAAAATTCCTCTTCTACGTACGACACTGGTTACTATGAAAACAACAGATAGACAAAAGTGCCACGCCCTAATCTAATTTCGAAAACTTCATAATCATGCTCTGAAATCGGGAAATTGGTAGGCCTTTAGACTCTCCATGACGGGAATTTGGCACTTACTGCAAATGGATGCTTACTGAGAAGGGGTCAACCTTGCAACAGTTATATCCCCTGATTTCCAATTGTTTACAAAGCCTGAAAGGATGCAAATTTCTACCACATCATGAATCAGAGAGAAGTATAAGATTCCTCTTCTAGGTAGAACACTGTTTACCATGAAGACAACACAGAGACCAAAGTAACACCCCCTAATCTGATTTCGAACACTTCTTAGTCATGCTCTGAAATCAGGAAAATGGAAGGCCGTGAGCCTCTCCATGACGGGAATTTGCCACTCACTGAAAATGTTTTCTTAGTAAAACGGCGTAAAAGTGCTATAGTAAAATCCCCTGATTTTTAATTGGTTACAAACCATGAAAGTTTGCAAATTTTTACCACATACTGAATTAGAGCGAAGGAAACAATTCCTCTTCTAGGTACGACACTGCTTACCATGAAAACAACACAGAGACCAAAGTGCCACGCCCTAACCTCATTTCGAACTCTTCTTAGTCATCCTCTGAAATCAGGAAATTGGAAGGCCGTGAGCCTCTCCATGACATGAATTGGCCACTCACTGCAAATTGATGCATCGTGAAGAGGAGCAAAACTGCAATGGTGAAATCCCCTGATTTCGAATTGATTACAAAGCCTGTAAGGTAGCAAATTTTTACCACATCATGGATCAGAGCGAACGAAAATATTCCTCTTCTAGGTACGACACTGCTTACCATGAAAACAACATAGAGACCAAAGTGCCACGCCCTAACCTAATTTCGAACTCTTCTTAGTCATCCTCTGAAATCAGGAAATTGGAAGGCCGTGAGCCTCTCCATGACATGAACTGGCCACTCAATGCAAATTGATGCATCGTGAAGAGGAGCAAAACTGCAATGGTGAAATCCCCTGATTTCGAATTGATTACAAAGCCTGTAAGGTAGCAAATTTTGACCACATCATGGATCAGAGCGAACGAAAATATTCCTCTTCTAGGTACGACACTGCTTACCATGAAAACAACACAGAGACCAAAGTGCCACCCCCTAATCTAATTTCGAACACTTCTTAATCATCCGCTGTAATCAAAAAATTGGAAGGCCTTGAGGCTTTCGATGACGGAAATTTGCCACTCACTGCAAATGTATGCTTAGTGAAAAGGCGCAAAAGTGCTATAGTAAAATCCCCTGATTTCCAATTGTTTACAAACCATGAAAGTTTGCAAGTTTTTACCACATACTGAATTAGAGCGAAGGAAAAAATTCCTCTTCTACGTACGACACTGGTTACTATGAAAACAACAGATAGACAAAAGTGCCACGCCCTAATCTAATTTCGAACACTTCATAATCATGCTCTGAAATCGGGAAATTGGTAGGCCTTTAGACTCTCCATGACGGGAATTTGGCACTTACTGCAAATGGATGCTTACTGAAAAGGGTCAATATTGCAACAGTTATATCCCCTGATTTTCAATTGTTTACAAAGCCTGAAAGGATGCAAATTTCTACCACATCATGAATCAGAGCGAAGTATAAGATTCCTCTTCTAGGGACGACACTGCTTACCATGAAAACAACACAGAGACTAAAGTGCCACGCCCTAACCTATTTTCGACCTCTTCTTAGTCATCCTCTCAAATCAGGAAAATGGAAGGCCGTGAGCCTCTCCATGACATGAATTTGCCACTCACTGCAAATAGATGCTTCGTGAAGAGGAGCAAAATTGCAATGGTGAAATCCCCTGATTTCGAATTGATTACAAAACCTGAAAAGTTGCAAATTACTACCATATTATGAAGCAGAACGAAGTATAAGATTCCTCTTCTAGTTAGGACACTGTTTACCATGAAGACAACACAGAGACCAAAGTAACACCCCCTAATCTGATTTCGAACACTTCTTAGTCATGCTCTGAAATCAGGAAAATGGAAGGCCGTGAGCCTCTCCATGACGGGAATTTGCACTCACTGAAAATGTTTGCTTAGTAAAAAGGCGCAAAAGTGCTATAGTAAAATCCCCTGATTTCCAATTGTTTACAAACCATGAAAGTTTGCATGTTTTTACCACATACTGAATTAGAGCGAAGGAAACAATTCCTCTTCTAGGTACTACACTGGTTACCATGAAAACAACATAGAGACCAAAGTGCCACGGCCTAATGAAATTTCGAACTCTTCTTAATAATGCTCTGAAATCAGGAAATTGGAAGGCCGTGAGCCTCTCCATGACATGAATTGGCCACTCACTGCAAATTGATGCATCGTGAAGAGGGGCAAAACTGCAATGGTGAAATCCCCTGATTTCGAATAGATTACAAAGCCTGTAAGGTAGCAGATTTTTACCACATCATGGATCAGAGCGTACGAAAATATTCCTCTTCTAGGTACGACACTTCTTACCATGAAAACAACACAGAGACCAAAGTGCCACGCCCTAACCTAATTTCGAACTCTTCTTAGTCATCCTCTTAAATCAGGAAATTGGAATATGTGAGCCTCTCCATGACATGAATTGGCCACTCACTGCAAATTGATGCATCGTGAATAGGAGCAAAACTGCAATGGTGAAATCCCCTGATTTCGAATTGATTACAAAGCCTGTAAGGTAGCAAATTTTTACCACATCATGGATCAGAGCGAACGAAAATATTCCTCTTCTAGGTACGACACTGCTTACCATGAAAACAACACAGAGACCAAAGTGCCACCCCCTAATCTAATTTCGAACACTTCTTAATCATCCGCTGTAATCAGGAAATTGGAAGGCCTTGAGGCTTTCGATGACGGAAATTTGCCACTCACTGCAAATGTATGCTTAGTGAAAAGGCGCAAAAGTGCTATAGTAAAATCCCCTCATTTCCAATTGGTTACAAACCCTGAAAGTTTGCAAATTTTTACCACATACTGAAGTAGAGCGAAGGAAAAAATTCCTCTTCTACGTACGACACTGGTTACTATGAAAACAACAGATAGACAAAAGTGCCACGCCCTAATCTAATTTCGAACACTTCATAATCATGCTCTGAAATCGGGAAATTGGTAGGCCTTTAGACTCTCCATGACGGGAATTTGGCACTTACTGCAAATGGATGCTTACTGAAAAGGGTCAATATTGCAACAGTTATATCCCCTGATTTTCAATTGTTTACAAAGCCTGAAAGGATGCAAATTTCTACCACATCATGAATCAGAGCGAAGTATAAGATTCCTCTTCTAGGGACGACACTGCTTACCATGAAAACAACACAGAGACTAAAGTGCCACGCCCTAACCTATTTTCGACCTCTTCTTAGTCATCCTCTCAAATGAGGAAAATCGAAGGCCGTGAGCCTCTCCATGACATGAATTTGCCACTCACTGCAAATAGATGCTTCGTGAAGAGGAGCAAAATTGCAATGGTGAAATCCCCTGATTTCGAATTGATTACAAAACCTGGAAAGTTGCAAATTACTACCATATTATGAAGCAGAACGAAGTATAAGATTCCTCTTCTAGTTAGGACACTGTTTACCATGAAGACAACACAGAGACCAAAGTAACACCCCCTAATCTGATTTCGAACACTTCTTAGTCATGCTCTGAAATCAGGAAAATGGAAGGCCGTGAGCCTCTCCATGACGGGAATTTGCACTCACTGAAAATGTTTGCTTAGTAAAAAGGCGCAAAAGTGCTATAGTAAAATCCCCTGATTTCCAATTGTTTACAAACCATGAAAGTTTGCAAGTTTTTACCACATACTGAATTAGAGCGAAGGAAACAATTCCTCTTCTAGGTACTACACTGGTTACCATGAAAACAACACAGAGACCAAAGTGCCACGGCCTAATGAAATTTCGAACTCTTCATGATCAGGCTCTTAAATCAGGAAATTGGTACGCGTTCAGGCTTTCCGTGACAAGAATTTGCCACTCACTGCAAATGGATGCTGAGTGAAAAGGCGCAAAACTGCAATTGAAAAATCCCCTGATTTCCAATTCATTACAAAACTTGAAAAGTTGCAAATTTCTACCACATCATGAATCAGAGCGAAGTACAAGATTGCTCTTCTAGGTAGTCTATGTTGTTTTTATGGTAATCAGATTCCAAAGTGCCATGCGCTGATGAAATTTCGAACTCTATAATCATGCTCTTAAATCACATAATTGGAAGGCCTTGAGGCTTTCCATTACGTTAATTTCCCACTCACTGCAAATGTATTCTTAGTGAAAAGGCTCAAAAGTGCTATAGTAAAATCCCCTGATTTCGAATTGATTACAAAGCCTGAAAGGTTGCAAATTTCTACCACATCATGAATC